>JAQFVV010013059.1:0-287939 GCA_028023455.1 Epiperipatus broadwayi | reverse complement strand
ATCAAGAATTAAAGGTTTTTAAACTATAAATCTTTTACATAGAATTAAAGATATTCTCTTTTTATTTGATTTAGGAAAAAAAGAATAATCTTAAAAACTAAATAATGAGTTGATTTTAAATATATATATGCATAAATAGCAAATGATTGTAAACATAAAGATTGTTAAGAAGAAAATAAAATATGAAGGTGGATATTAAAAATAAATGAAAGTTGATAAGTTAAAAGAAATTCCCTCAAGAATTGCAAATACTCAAAAGCTACATAAAAGAAATTAATTCACAATGGCTAATAATTAAAGAATCCATCAAAAATTAATTAATTAAAATCTTATCAGAATTTAATCAAAACCAGTGGACAAATTTTAACAACAGATATAACTGGCAGATATAAAAACTAATTAACAAAGTGACAACATGTCATCATATAAATAGAGTGAGAATCAGATTCAGTCAGTCAATCAGTTTTTCAAGCAGTCAGTCAGTGATGTATCTAAAGATCCTGCAGTGTTAGCAGTCGTCAGAAGCATACCGCTGGATTCCAGCTCCAGTCCAATAGAACATCAGTAGCCTGCCCATTAGAATTGATGCCCATCTAATAATTTGAAGTCACCAGAAATATCTAACTGCCTGAATAAAAGAGTATCATGAGATACAGAAACATAAAATCCAACCAGTTGGAAAACACATAAGAAACAAACAGCAAGATGTCTCTAAGTTCCAAAAAGCCTATAGGTAATAAACATTTTCTTATTTCCACTTCTGATATTAATGTAGTCATTGTGATCCTTAAAGCCTCCAGAATCAGTAAAACCAATGAACTCTATAGCATGCATAAAATGAACTATTGATGTGTGTTTTAAATGCTGTGTATTATTTAATGTATTTGTTATATTATATTTTATTGTATGTATTAAGAATGTATATGTGGTTATTATATAAAACATCATTGTTTGAATTAATTAAGAAGTCATAGAAGTAGTTTAAAATTAGTTAATAAATTATCTTTAAACTTAATATTTGTCAGTAAATCCTTTTACCACTAAATAAAGTAACAGTATATTATATTATCCTTTTGATTGAGCTAGTTGGGATTTCTTAGGTGCTGAGTTAGTTGGCCATCATTCAGAGCATGTTAATTGCTTTGGTAATTAAATGGTGCCCAGAGTGTACTCTGAAACAAAAAAGTGCTTTGAATAATAGGTGTTGAATTCTGCAGCCAAGAAGATCTATGTTCTTCAAACATGGTCACAGTTATATATATTTTAAATATAGCTCTGACTTGGGCATGGATACCCTCTGGGTATTATGCTTCTCTGCCTAAGGAACCATGATGGTGCAATAATTAAATTGCATTGATGTAGATTGAATGTATAATTTTATAATAACATATCTTGTATGTATAAAAGTAAGTCTTATAGTTTTGTTTTCACAAGTTTAGATTTTTTATTTAAAGAGTCAAAGTTCATGTTCAATTTGTTTCCCAATCGATCAACCACCCCACCTGGTTCTCTCTCTCTCTCTCTCTATATATATATATATATATATATATATATATATATATATATAGATAGATAGATAGATAGATAGATATTATATCTATTGAAGTTTGAGGTGAGTTTCACTATGTGGTAAAATGTCAGTCATATTTTTTGTTTATTTTTTGTGTGATTTTGATGAGGAATATCTCAACCAATGAAGCACTGAACTCTGTTGCTATGATAATTATAATATTGGTATAAAATATTGTTTATTATTAATTGTATTGTCTAAGATTGTAAATTGACTTCATTCATTTTAAAATGGATATGTGAATAATAAAGCATATGGTTTGGATAAAATTAGTATTCTTTTGTTATTATATGTACTTTTGTTACTGCATTCACAATAATAAATTATAAACAATACAACTAAATGGCTAATGTCTGAAATATATTTGTTATTTTACTTGTATAATAATATAATGGAAAAATATATATGTGAAAATATATTTCCAATGTAGTATAGTAAAAATGTATTATAAATTGTTTAATTTGTGTTAGAGTGAAAGAATGCTATTTGTATTATAAAACATCAATGTTTGTCATATATAATAATTCTAAAATATTTATTTTCTTTGTTGTATAATAAGATTTTTATGGAATTTTGACTAGAATTGACTAAAGTGTAAATAAAAGGTATTGCTATAATTGCTATGATATCAAAAGAAAAAAGCTGTAAACTGAAGACAAAAATCTAGCCACTTCTTATTTTAGCTTCGACAGAAGAACATCTACATTTCTTTACATGATTTTCTTTTTACTTACTTTAAAATTATATAGTTAATTGGACAAAATGATGGGGTGAAAAGCAACAATATTCATCCAGACCCTGTTCAGTGTATTGAGGATTTGTGAGGAGTGATAATTTATTATAAAAACAAAAAGTAATTGAAAATTAATTCCTAATGTTCCAAAACCAATGGAATGCTTCTCTGCTTTAAAAAACAGATATTACCTACTTTTCAATAATGAAATTTAAATGTTAACAACAGAAAAATGTATACCAAAACTATGCTCACCTACTGATATAATTTTATACACTTGATGTATTATTTATACATAGGATAAAAATTGGTTCAATTTCCATAGCATTGTCATGGATGAAACTACCATCCATTCATTTGTAATGTTTTGTGAATTAATTACTTGCTAAACAAAAAGATATCTATATCACATCATCATGTATATAAATAAGTGTTTGCACACTTATAACCATATATGGATCAAATATCTTCTGAATGAAAAGATAATTTGGATATTTGGAAAATATTGCAATTAACAAAATGTACTTTGAATATCATAGGTTTTCATAATATTTCTACTTTTGCTGGAATAACAAAATATTGAATCACAATTTAAAAGAAATAAACACTAGAACTATGGTACTATTTTTAAAATGTTATATCTAAAGACTATTACTCAGGCCATTTGCTTATATTTATCATTATTATTGCTATATTTTTTTCTCTTCATTTAAAATGATAGTATTTATTGATAGAAATATTAGTAGAATTTTAGGTTCAATAGTGATCTATTTACATACCTAAATGTAAGAGAGTTATGTCTTTCTAAGTTTGAATTTGTATCTTGCAGCATAGTAATTATTTTAATTTAAAATATTCATTTTTTATTTATTGATTGATTATAAATTATATTAAAAGTTCAAAAATTTTTTATTGGAATAAGTATTTATTATATTTTCTTAAATTTATATTACCAAACAAGTATATTCATTTTATACACACACATATATATTTATATTGTGATTAACTATATTTTTATATAAAGTATAGAAAGAAGATATATCTTGAACTGTCTTTTTATTTTGGATAGTATAAATGTTCAACATTTTTGTGTGTTACATAAACATGTGATTGTAATTAGTGTATAATCAGTGGAGATTGAGGTGCAATCACTTATTTAAATATGAAATTAATGTCAATAGAAAACATATTGCTCAAAATATAATCAGATTATATATAAAAATTTTAAATGTTTATTTGGCATACACACACATACACACATATATATATATATGATTTTAATTTATATCAATTTATTAATAAATGATGAATTAAAAAAACAAATAAACTTGCTTGGTTATCATTCAATTTTACAATCCAAATTTATTGGTTAATTATATTTGGATAAGATGATATTCACTAATTGATTATACCAAATAATTTATTAAACAATAATTTGCAAATCCAAAATGCAGGATGGATAAGAAAGTGTAATTACATATCATTTTCTTTATATTGAATTTAATGCTTATTATTGAACCAGATACTTTATCTGCATCAAAAGCAAGCATTGTGAAATCAAAACTAAAATGTATATTTACAGCGATTTTTAAAGGAAAGATAAAATTGTTTATGAAAATTTTGTATTTAGCTATTTTTTTTATTAAGAGTATGTGCCATAACACACATACTCCATTACAAATGGAAATTATAAAAATATTTTAATTTAAAAGTTTTGATTGAGATTAAAAAAAATTTTGTTTGATCTATTTTAAAAGCAAAACCTATTTTCAAATTAATTAAAATTAATATTTGAAAAGTAAAAACATAAGAATAGCCCTGGTTAAAATCTTAAATAAGATCTAAAGAAAGATAAGATTCTAACTCTGATTAAAACTTTTATTAAGATCTGGCTGGAGATAATTACGTATGAAAGCTCTGCATTTTTGATTGAAAAATATATATTTTATATTTGCTAATTGCAGACTTCTGGTGTGATATAATTTTATTTTTGTTAACGTTCGAAGACACATATTTTTATATTTGTTAATCGTTGACTGCAGATATTTTATATTCATTAATGGTGGACTGCTGACCTATAGATTGTTATATTTGCTAATTGCAAAGTTAAGTTGGCTAACAGAATTTATATTCACTAATTGCAGACTGATGATATATATTTTTATATTTTTTAACTATGGATTACGAAGGAGAATTTTTGCATATTAGAAAATTGCAACTGGATAATTTCTGATTACTATTGCTGAGTGTTTACTGCTAAAGAAACCATTTGAAGAGAAAAAGGAAAAAACAATATGCAACCCTTCATTCAAAATCCAGAAACTACTCATCTTAAAGGACTCGTTAAAAGTATGCTGTGCTAAACCAAATCCAAAATGAACCCTGGATCTGAAAATTGTGCCATCATGAACATGTCCCAAACACCTAATTCAGAACTGATCTTGAAGATTGCCTTCATTTTTTCTAACCAGATAAATGGAGATCAAAAACCACAGTAGTGTACTCTTGATAAAACTAAAACCTAGCACGTGTCACTGGAATCAATCAGACTGAAAAATAGAAGTTCCAAAGATAACTGAACGTTATATATTTTAACCAGGGCTGAAATCTATAAATTTTATATACAAAGTGAAAGAATATAAACATATGATAGGCCCAATTTTGATATTATTAGTAATTTATAAATATTTATTTTATTATTATGTATTTTTTTAAAAACCTATAAATTGTAGGTAATTAAATCAATACTTTATTTTTATTGCTTTGTTGGAAAGTGTATTGTGAGAATTTTATAATCATTGTTTTTTATTTTTTACATATTATTAACTACTAAGTTTTGGTAGATAATAGTACTTTTTGTTTTTACATCACCTATCCCCGTTATTTGAATTTATTTTATCTGATGTGTGTTTGTGTTTCTTGCAAACTAAAGATCTTTTGGCTAAAGATTTATTGTTTATTTAGTTGTTTTTTTTTTGCATGCCATAGAGATCTCATTTTTATTAACCTTTTCACCAGTGTCTCCAACTATAGTCAAATCAGTTTTAACTCACTCTAAAACTGGTAATTTTTGTTATTGTAGCAAATTTATGATCATTTTAAAGCTAAAAACATACCGTAAGAAGCTACCATCTCTACAATTATTTTACAAGTAAAAAATCAATAATATTTAAATTTAAAGCTATAACAATAGAAGGTGGATTTTTCGTGTCGCTGATTGATAGTTTCTGATTTTCAACAAAAGTGCTTGTCATGATTTTGACAGATCTATGTTTTTGTTTTGATTTTCAAAATGAAAATATATCTTTTAGAGTATTTTTTGCTTATTTTTTATATATTATAAATTATTTTGATAAAATATGCTGAAAATATAATTATTTTAGAAGTATGGTTAAGATTTTAATAAAAATTCTTTACTTTTACACATACATAAATTGAAAAAGAAATCAATGAAGTGGGCTGCATTTTCTAATAGGTTACAAAATGTTCATTTTATGTTTTCCACTATAGATTATTTGTATAATTATAAATAGAAATTGTTTTAAAAAAACTTTCATTCACTTTCATAATCTGACAAATTATTAATTTGCTTTTTACACATAAAACTAAAACAATTATCATATTTTACTACTGATTCTGTAATTGACCAATAAAAAGTTTAGAACTTTAATTCACTAGGCCAATAGGAAATTCTACCAGGAAAAAGTTAAAGATTAAGAAGTTATAATCTTTTCTCTTTGCTTGTGTGGAGTTAACCTTAAGAGTCACATTGTAATGCAATTTCTTATGAGTATTTTTGGTGCATATAATATCCTTGTTTTATCATTGTTTTTATGAGGTTAAAGAAAGCTCACTCTGCACTATTCATTGACTTCTGCACAAGATCACATTATTAAAATCTCTACATAAAGAAAGATAAAAATTGAAGAATAAATAAGTTGATAGAAGAAAGATTGTTATAAAGCCCTATAAGTTTGATGAGAAAGCAAAATAATTTTCAAAGTGTTTAACATCATAATATTCATGTGCCCTCTCAGACAAAAAATGTTGGGGAATTTAGGTCAAAGTTTTATATTTTTGCTTGATTAATA
Source organism: Epiperipatus broadwayi (assembly GCA_028023455.1). Lineage (NCBI taxonomy): Eukaryota > Metazoa > Onychophora > Udeonychophora > Euonychophora > Peripatidae > Epiperipatus > Epiperipatus broadwayi. The sequence goes on along the minus strand of JAQFVV010013059.1, from coordinate 281,545 downwards.
TTTTTTGAATTCAATAAAACTTCAAAATTATTAATAATTATATTTGTTTTTGTTTGGTGTTTGTTTCTGTGACCTGTCATTCAATTGTCTGAACAATGTTTTAAGATCTCTTTCTCTTCTTGGGTCTATCTGGCAACATTTGTATTCATTATCATTAACTTTTTGAATACCGTAAATCAAATTTTCTAGTTCGACAATGGCCTAGTGGTGCCCTTGGTGTTATAAAAAGAAGTGGTGCCTGGAACAATGGATAGAAAGATTTGGTGCTGACAATGAGGGACTTCAAGTTGGAAAACCTATGTGAAATTTTTTTCAGACAATTAAGGAATATTTCAGGGATATTGAGGCAAAACTTAATGTTAGGACTAGTTTAACCTAGTAGGGTGTGTATTGATGGAGTGATTTGGAGTAGGGACTCATCTTTTTAATATGAAAAAATAAATAAATAATTAAATAGCATTTTTTAGGGCTTTCTAAAAAACAAATTTAATAAGAAAGAGTGATAAATAAATAAATAAATATTAAGTATTATATATATATGTTTTTAAAAGTAAAAAAAAAAAATTGTAAAACTGAAAATAAAAAGTAAGAAATATAAAAATATTGGGTTTGATCTTGTTTTCAAAAATAGCATTCACTGAAGTACTTGAGAAAGAAAGCCCTATTTTTTTCAAAAATCCACAAGTAGTCAAAAAAGAAAAAGAAGTGACTGAGATGGTGATGATGAAGATGGTGATGGAGATGAATGAATGAAAATAGAAAAATGAAACAAAGTCAGATGGATATGATGAAAGCTGAAATGAGAGAAATGTGACAAGAATCACTGAAAGAAATGAAACTATGTCAGCAGGTAATACGGGAATAATTCAAAGCTGAAATGAAAGAAATGAGACAAGAAACAATGGAAAGAGTGAAGAAAAGCCGGGCGGCCATAGAGAAGAATGGGATTAAAGAAATTCAAGGAAGTAAAGAAAGAAATTAAGTTGGTAAAAGATGTGAGGAAAGTTAGGGCTGAGTTAAAACAAGATAGCATTAGGGCAGCTAATGTGGAAATAGGAGTAAAAGAGATGTGCAAGGATAGGATCCAGAAGGAAGTGGAAATAGGCATAGTGTTTTGAGAAAGCTCTGATATAAAGAAAGGTATAGTGTTTAATGTGAATGTTGGATTTTCAGATTTAAAAAATGAAAGTGGAAAAGTTGGTGTTAGCAAAGTCTATGCAATATTTATTGGTGACACTGGTCTTATTAATGAGAGTGCACCTGCAACCAAGATGACAAATGCTATAAAAAAACTCAAACATATTGAAATATTTCTTAAGAATGAAGATAAAGAAGAGGTTAGTGATCAAAAAGTAAATGGAGATCCTAATTTATTAAGTCAAATACTAAGAACAACTGTACTAGAGAATAAGTTATGGAATGAAATGACTGGAAGAAAAACACAAGAAACATCAACCAGAACTTACAGTGCAGTTAAACAGAAAAGTTAACAACCCTGTGCATTTAAGAGATATGACTCATCTAGAAAGCTTTAAAAAAGTTCTTCTTTCACCAATTAAAAAAACTATTACAAAAATGGCAGCCTTTCCTTAGGCTGAGTATACCTCTGGATTCTAAAAAGATATAGTATTTGAATAAAAAACTTTTTTCAGGAAAAAATGCTCAGAAAAAAAATCAGTACATGTGATTTTAACTACAATTTAATAGGTATAGTATTTAAATTATAAAGAAAATGTGTTTACAGAACATGAATTTGTGTTTGAAATGTGATATTTAGTGAGTGGAGAAAATAGATGCTACAATAGTCTTAGTTTTGGTTAGTGTATAGTTGAAGTCATGTTGTTTGATATCACGTAGTTCATGGTTCCACAGTAATACCAAGCATGAGTGAATTTTGCTAAAGCATCCAATTAAAAAAACTATTACAAAAATTGATGGCCTCTTCATAAACTGCTTGCACATAGACATACATGTGTGTGTAATTCGTTTTTATGCATACATAAAAAAAAACAATTTTCAACAAAAGTATTTTATTTAAAACATAAAATATATATTTGCTCACAAATGAATATCTTGTAATTTTAAATATTTATTTGAAAACTTACAAAAAAAAAATCAATATAAAAATAAATTTAAACATATATAAAAAGTATTGAAAGTAGATACGTTATTAAATAAAAGATTTCTTCCATATGTGATACCAGTTAATAATTAATTGTACTGAATAGTCGATATGTAACTGATTTTTATTTAGGTGAAAAGATTCAACTGCATATAATTTTATGACATCATTTCTTTTTTAAAAAAAATAAAAAAAACAACAACAATAAAATGAAGGACAAAAAATAAAATAAAAAATATTTTAAAGTACTCATATATGCATATTTGCAAAACGAACATGTAAAAAAAATGGAAGGAAAAAAAATGAACCTTATAAAATAAATATAAAATAAAATGTTGCATCAAAATTTATTATTAACTTTAAAAAAGCAAGAAAGTAAACTAAATGTATTTAAGAACATTTTTTAACATAAAAGTTTATTTTAAACTTTTAAAATACATTTCACTAAATACACTCTAATTACAACTTTTATAAACAGCTTCTATAAGTTTTTATATACAATATAAACAAAAATTTTAATATTTTTTACATACCCTATCATTATAGTTTAAATTAATGAGATTTTTAGCTTTTTTTAATATAAAAAAAAAAAATCAACTTTTATCAAGAAAGACTGAAGTTATTTCACAGTTAAGCGAGAAAACTAGAATCGCCGTGTAAGTCACTTGCGGATACTTTAATTCTCCGACACCTGTTACAATTAATCATTCGAATGTGGAGTAATTTTTTCAGTTTTGTAGGAAAAAAGAAAATGACAAAAGAGTTTATTGGAAATATGGTTATCTGAAAAACTCCTACATAACAGCTACCTGATTATTAACGAAAATCAGGTGATTTCCAGGTGTGAATATTGCTTTACATATATATATTTCATCTAAAATTAACTATTCATCATCTCTTGAAGTTTTTATCTTTAGTAGTGTTGATCCAATATACGTATAAATAAATACAATAGGTATTTTAATTAGATACTCGAGTTCAAACCCTGTTATCTCAATGTAACTTTTATGTATGTGTATTCATATATATGTATGTGTGATTATCAAATGTCATTTTGAGTTTTTTTTATACATAAAGGCAAGCAAAAAAATATCGGTGTTTTTTTTTAAAGTCAATAATGCCCCGATTTTTTTAAAAAAAAGCCCGGATGATTTTGAATATTATAACGTCACATTTAAATCTCTCTTTTGGAATTAACTTATCATTGTCTTAATTTTTTTTTAAAAAACTGGATCATTGTTTGGTACCTGCATAGAAAAAAAAAATGGCATTCTATCTGAGCAAATATTTATAACAATACATATACGTATATACCGCTGGAAGAACAGTTTGCGTTAATTGAAACACTTTTTATTCAGATATGATATGTTGGACTATTTCCATCATTTATGAGTGAATGTTGAATGTATAGAAAATTTTAAACTTTATTTAAACTTTTCAAATACAAACAACTTATTAGTAATAACGCACAAATAGACAATACAGGTTAGTATTTGTGTGTTATTACTAACAAGTTGTTTGTATTTGGAAAGTTTAAATAAAGTTTAAAATTTTCTATACATTCAACATTCATTCATAAATGATGGAAATAGTCCAGCATATCATATCTTATAATATACCATCATTACAAACCTTCAGACAAATATGTTTAGATTTCAAACACTAAAGGAAACAAACCAGGCTACACTCCATACATTCTTATCGTTGCAGTCGTTATTCATATGCAATTATTCATATAGTGAATAAATTATGGATGAGTTGTTTATCTACATGCATTAGCCAGTGTTGTGAGTTTATTGGAGATTTTTCTCTCTCTGAGTTTAATATCAATACACATTATTGTCTATCAAGAAATATTATTTATAGTCTTTCTTTTCAGTTGTTAATAGTTCTTAATTGAAATATCACTTCACTTTTCTTGAAGGCAAAATATGTGTTTCATTCTTTTTTATATATATTTATAATCATGATAAATAAAAGTAAATTATGCTTCTTATCACAGGAGGCATTTACCAAACAAAGCAGCAGTTGACAGTCAAAGGTGCTAAGGATACCCCTAATTGTAGATCCAGGATACTATTTGATGATGACCTTTCATTCAGATGCCTAAAATATTAGATCACTTTCAAGTGCAAGAAGATTGCACGAATTTATAGAAAAGCTGTCTAATATAAAAATGAAATACTGTTGGACTTTGCCAGGTTAGAACGAATGATGAGAACCAATTGGCTTAAAAATTGACATGTATTTTTCTACAAAGGCACAATTATGGAAAGCACAAGTGAAATGGAATTCTTTATAAATAAAAACTTTGAAGAACAATATTGTGAAAATAGATGGACTATCAGAAAAGAATGAGATGTAGATAAGTCTTACTTATGTTCCAACAAATTCTCATTCTACAGGGTTTTTATGTGGTGAAAAAAATGCTTTTGTTTAGACCAAGCAACATTTTTAAATTCTTGTGGTAGTCTTTAATGCTAGAATTGATACATTATTGAAAAATTAAAGTGTTGTGGGTAAATTTGATCATGGTTTTAAAAATGAGAGATGATACAGACTTGTGAAGTTTGCAGTGAAAAAAACCCTGTCTATTATGAAGTCTATCTTTGTTAAAAATACTAAATGGAATATATATATGAAAGATGTATAGAATTAAAATTATATTTTGGCTATTAGAAAACTTGCATTTTGAGACTATTGCTTTTAATAAATTCAACACAGGAAGTAATCATCAATTAGTGAGATATAAGATACATGTTGATGCAAAGCTAGAGAGACTAAAACTTTTAAGGAAGACAAAATTAACAATTGATATTCCTAACCTCTAGAAACATTCCATGAATTTAAATCAAATCATTTTAAAATCTTAACAGATTTTGAAGCTTGTTCAGACATGATTGGAATCAGTAGGAAGATAATTGATATTTAATTAACAAATGAATAGATTTTCTTTTTATCTTCAACAATTTAATTATTCATAAAGAAATAAAATTCTTTACACTTCTCTAACTAAAATGTAACATATTTATATAAACAATAAATTAAGTATTAAAATTATATAAATATATATTTTTTCTTTTCTTAATTCGATCACATGACTATAACATTTTTTAACTTAAAGATCAAATACTGCAGCACAGATAGACTGCAAGTAGGGTGTTTTTTTTTTCTTTAAAAACAAGTCTATGGACTTTTCAATGCATCGGGATTTAAATTTAAGAGTTAATTAAATAATTACTTTTAAAGAAGTCAGACTGACAGTATATTACTTTTCTTTATATTTTGTATAGGTTCCCAATGTTATCCAAAGCATAGCATCTGAGTACTTTCGTGCAGAATTTCTTTTATCATAATCATGCATTTCTTTAATGCACACAGAATAATCATTTTAATTTCTGAATTTAATGGACATCAGTTATACCAAATTATTAAATTTTATTAATATGAGTTTAATTCACTCAGAATGATATCTAAATTATAGGAAACTCCATTTATTTATGTTTGTATCATAACATTATCATTTCATTCAATAGATTAAAAGCTAGAATTTCACAAATAGACTATAGATAAAATTATATTTTCTTGTTAATAAAATTTCCCCACATTTATCTTTTTTTCAATTCTTTTAGAGAAACGGTTGATATATTCTAAATAGAAGATACCATATTATATTTTTTCCTGCAAAACAGGATTTCACAAACTTTTTTTAACTATTGATCCCCTTGAAGGGCTTTTAGACAAATTGTCCCGATGAAATTTTAAATAAGAAAATACTTTATATATATATATTTTCATATGTCATAGTATCGGCCGGGACGCGAACCCACACCCGTCTGCAACCAACTACTTGCTTGCAAGGCGGGTGCGCTGACCTTTCTTTATTCAAAGGAATCATTGTGCCATTAAGATAGAAGCAAAACATTATTTGTGCAGCATTTAAAAAATATTGGGGATATCATCTAAGCCCCAGCTTCGAAGAACCTCTGATTGTAATCCTGTAATTTTTTCATCCCCAAGGTAGCAATTTTGTCCCTAGTGGGAATCCTTGCTTTAAAACAATATCCAAAACTCTTCACCGACAAAAAAAAAATTAATGAATCTATTTTATCTAAAGCAAAAGATTTAAAGGCATTCAAAGATAAATAAATGTAATATGTTTTATTATTATTAATATTTTTTAATAATTAATAACAATTAAAGTAGAATTTCATTTTTCTCTTATTTTGCATTATATGTATGTGTGTGCATGTATACATGTGTTAGTATAACCTTCTAATAATATATAATCAAGAGAATGGTGATTTTTTCAATGCGATGATGCAATGCGCTGTGACTTCTCTCATTTTTCCTTTTCGGAGTCAGGAAGCTCTCAGCCATTAAGCCCAGAAAAACCTGTTAGCCACTTTACCTTCCCTTTCCATTCTCCACCCTAAGTTTTTCCCATATTCTTCTTTATCTTCCTCCAACCCATTTCCACAACATAATCTTTGTCAACTCCATGACCTTTATATCTAAATCCCCCTTATCTTTTCCCAAACCCAGCATAAAAACTAAGAACCCATTTTCTGTACCATGACTTTGTTTATATTTATTCTTCCATCATTATTTGTACCCTTTCTGCTTGCAAGAATTTACATTAAATTAACAGATGCCTTATATTTTCAATGCCTTCCTTACACAACTGGCAGACAAAATCACCCACATTTTTCCATTTATTATATTCCCTTGTTGCTCAAGATCCTGTTAGAGCCTTAAATAGTAAACTACTTTCCTGGCTGTTATCATAAATTAACTTGCACCCAATATTCTGTTTACCACTTTATAAATTTAAATTCTATTTACTCTCTATACTAGTTTGCCACTCATTTACCAACAATTATTCAATAGTTGCTGGGTTGACGATGAAACATATTAAAAATTCATTTTGAGACTGTTTCCATCTGAAAAAAATTCAAATTCAACTCCATGTTAGTATACATATGCAATAATCATTATACTGGGAGGCTTTTTTTATTGTTATCATACATTTATTGACTCATTCAATTTTACAGTGGACAGTTTTTTTCCTATGTCAAATGCGTTGACCGGAAAGCGAACCCAGGCCAGCTGCTCGGAAGACTGCTATGCTAACAGCTAGGCCACCAATGCTTGACTACAGTGGACAGTTAAAAAGGTAGAAACTGACATAATATCATAACGGAACTTATTAAAACCATCTGATATTTATGTCTTTATCTTTATTTTAAAAGCAATAAATCAAACATTGATCTTTTTTTACCATAGCTATCTGATACTAAAGTTTTATATGAGTATGGCAGACCTGATTCAAATCAGGTTTAGTTTTATTTTCAGCCCTTTGTGTTTAATATTTTCTGGATTTAAAAGTATAATAAATAACTATCTGTCATAATTTTCTACTTAATTTTAACTAATATTTAATACATAATTGTGTGTGTATATCTAAAATATTTTTTCTGATATATTGATTAGCATATCCAGCAGTCATGCAATTAATCTGATGTTTAAACCCAAAAGGTACATGGAATTTTTTTTAAAATAGCTAAGAAATTTTATCCGATTATAGGATGTATATATATAAATAAATGTTTGACTAGATGTTTTCTGCAGTTTAGTGCACTTATAAACAGGTAGATTTAAATAGCAAAAGATCTAGGGATTGCATTAGGATTTGTCATTTGCATAGTACCTCTTGAGTAACAAACCATTCAATTATTACTATGACTCAATGATTAGGATAGATGGGAAATATAAAACCATAATTTTAATAATGTATATGTTGTATGTAAAAAAATAAAAATAAAAACTGATTAATATTTTACCAGAGGAAGGACTTGACATATCAATTTTGGTATCCAAATGCTGCACATTTGAAAATTTTTAAAGACTTAATTAAAATAATCTACTGTCAGTGAACATAATTGGAATTTATAAATTCAAATGTAAGGCCTTATTTCGGTGACTATTTCAAAAATTCAGCCTCTAAATCTGTTGCATCATTGCCTCACCTATAATACCACTACCACCCATCTCCAATAATCCTCTTAAATGAACCGTGAATAAGAAAGCTGAACTCTATCAGAATTGTCAATTGTAGAGTGGTAAGTGTTATTGGTGTTTTACGCAATTAACACAGCAGGCATATATACAAATAATTATATTGTGAGAACTTAATATAATTTATTTGTATGCTAAATTTCTTTGCCACTTTTTTTAAGATGATTTATAATTTTTTTTTTTTTTCCATGTGTCATAGCATCGGCCGGGACGCGAACCCACAACCGTCTGCAACCAACTACTTGCTTGCATGGCGGCTGCGATACCTCTCGGCTAATAACGCAAGACGTCAAAGACACAAAATCAAAATTGTTTGACATTGAATTTATAATTAAAGTAAATAATTCATTAGATATTAGCTAAAAAAAAATAAAAACATGTATAAGGTAAATTATAAGTTAATAAAAAATTGTATAACCATATTCATGAAATAAAAAAAATATATAGTAAATAATACATATCAAAATTTGATTTTATTATACTTTATTTACAGTTACCTCAAGATAAATCTAGGTAACCTTAGGCTGCGCTAATATTCAAATACCATTGATATATTGCTCTAATAATATTACTAAAGCAATCACAAATGAATATTTATTAACAAGTTTTGGGATCTGTTGACATTAAAACTGTCAATCATTTTGGTACAAAACTTGACAGTTTAAAATATTTCCCACAATAAGTTCCTATTTAAAATAAATATGCAGTACTTTTTTTTTAAATGTCATCTCATCATTACCTTTTTAAAAAAATAACCATGATGAACAAGTTTTAATAATTTAATTAAACGACTAAAATGAATTTTTTAAAAATACTTGGGAATAAGAATAGTAAATTAGCGACCTCTATGATCATTATTCAGGCTATCTATTACACTATTAAAAAAATACTCTTAAATTGTACGTGAATTATGATTATAATAAATATTTCAAATAAAAGTTGAAATTTATTTTTGAATTTTTTTAGTTTTAAAACTTCTGATATATATATATTTAAAAACAACATTAATACATATTTAAAAGTGAAACTAACTATAGTCTGACCAACTCAGAAACAAGAAATCCCACTTTACTTGTGGTGGAGATTATAGGCCTTTACATTTTTTTATAGTCAGCGTATTGAGCGACCCAGAAAATAAATACTAAAATAATAATCAATGTGACGAACTATCGGGATTGAGACTATAAATCTGCATTAAAAATTCTTAACTATTTAAATCCCAAGACTTGAACCTAGTTCATGGAGAGAGTAAATAAATGCATTAAAACGATACACCGTGCAGGGTTCTTTAATATTATATAAAAAATCAACACTGCTTTTCCGAAGTTTCAAAAAGTATTTTTAGATGAAAATAATCATAGTAATACATTCATTTTTTGCCATTTATAAAATTTATCATCTCATCTTATCTGCATTCTGATTATGCCTGCAATTTGCTGCACTTTTATAGTCTTAATAAAAACCTTTGAATTGTCTTTTCTATTTTATTACTATCACAAATTCTCTCTTTTTCATTTGATTTGGCATTTTATTTTAAGACTTTCTATTGAATACTCTGTTTGTCTCTGTTCGGTATGATATTTGAGTGATAGTTGAGCTTTGATCCAAACCCCTTTACGTCTCGAGTCTGTGATTTTATTACTGCACTGAACCATGCAGAGCACCATCAAACAAAAATTAGTTGCTTATTAAATTGTATAATATTCAAGAAAAATAAACTGTTCATCTACCAAAAAATATTTTGAGTTCATTGTTCTTCCACTGAAATAATTGTATTCTTATTGTTATCTGACAAAAAGCAAGTTGTGTACATCATCTTAACATTCTTCAAGCTTTTATCTTCCATGTTATATTTTTCAAATATCCATCCATGGCTAGTGCTTTTTTTCAGATTATCCATAAAATGTTTGTAATCCACTCCATCATATATAACCACCTCACTAGACCACATACTTGAGAAAAAGATAAATGATCTCCAATATATGTATTTTGTACTGAACCAGCACTCAAACAGTTGGTCTGGATTATCATCTCTCACACTTATATATAATCAGTGCTCAGTTTATATTAAGATAACATATCTTCAAACTTTAATGAACAGGCTTCAATCTTCTCCACTCTCCAATTCTTCAGTCATCCATATCATTGAAAATCTGATGCTGGTGAAATCAAAACTTTTGTTTGCCATTTGTGAGTGATTAATATTACATAATACATCAAGATTAGTATTCAAACTATTGATAATTAAGTAAATGAAATATGTGCAATCCAAAGGACTTTTTTAGGATAAAGAATGGATTCTTCACTAAAAAAATTCATCTTACATTTTGAATTGAGATTATTCCATTTACTTAATAAACCCATAATTTGAGTATTAATCTCGATGCATTATAGAATATAAATCATTGGGAATATCTTATATTTGCATATTTCACTATTTGACTCAGTATTGACAATATGTAAATTGAAAATTTTCACAAATGTCAATTAAAATAATCTAAATCAATTTAAAATATATATTTAAAAGTAATAGGAGTAATTTAAAAATATTTATGCTTTTTTACCAAAGTGCTTTAGCTAATCCTCTATAAAAAAAAAAAAAATGAAGTAAAGAAAGAAGGCAGTCCATTTTTTTTTCCTAAAAGTTTTTGTCTTGTGAATTAGAGATATTTCATTTACTTAATAAACCAGTAATTTGACTATTAATCTCAATATATTATATGTCTCATCAAATAAAATAATATATCTAAGAAATCTTTATTAATATAGTGAAGGATCAGAATTGTATTAAACAGCATTAGTTTTATATGTAGAAAGTAATTATATAACATTTGAAAAGTCAAAAAAGACAATAATTATTTTTCATGGAGAAAGCTAAAAATGTGAGTAGAATATACCACTCTTTTTTCTTCTTTAAGAATATTTCATTCATTCAGTATTGTTTAAATTGGGTAATTAATTAAAAGAAGGGGTAGTGTTATTATAGCACTATTTTCATTGCTTTTTATATTACCTGGAGATGATGATGTTTACACACTAAGTTGAACTTGCTTCTCCAAAATGTTCAAGTGCTTACTTGTAATGAATGCAAAATAATAATTGAACCAAGTGATCACATTATTGTGGCTAGACAAATTATGATAGATCTATCATTATGTTTAATAGTTGAAAGAAAGAAAGCAGATTGGTAGTCCTATTTGTCAGTTACCAAAAGAAGCATTTAGTGATAATATATTGCACATGTACAATCATTAATTGTATTGTTCTAATGATTGTTACATTCTAATTAGAAACCAATGGTTTTCTAATAAAAACCTACATCACAAGGGTTCTGCTTAAGAAACTCATAACCAGTTGTTTTGGTAAATACTATAATGTTAATTAGATAATTATAAAATCTGAAGTATTTTTGTTTTATTATGGTTTAGAGTTTTATTGTCTATAGTTGTCATATCTCACCCTGCCTTCAGAAGTAGACTAGTCCAGATTCCTTCCTTATCTGATCGGATTGAGTATTCATTGCTGCTAACCAATATGTAAGCATATAGATAAAACACAGCCAATGATTAGTATGGACTAATAGGCAGTGGTACTCTCTGAATCTGATTGATTCCAGTAAGATTGGGGATCTGGCAATAGATAATCAGTCTTTTTGGAGGCAATGAGCGAATATCTGTTTAACCTAAGTGACAGTACATGTTCTCCATTGAAACCACTGCTAACAGAGAGTGTTTCCATTATAGCCATTATGCTATAGGTATACACTGAGGCAAGTCCATGGTAGGACTGGAAGCAGACAAGAGCCCACTCAAGGTAAGCTGTCTGGTACAGATGGAAGAGTCATTAAACAAACTCATGAGGCAGGCTGTTACATACAGCTGGAAGTCGAGTCTTTTGGGTGTAATCAGCTCTGCATTAATTGAGATTATATACATGGCAATATATTCACTGATATTATGTATTATGTAAATATATTTCATCCTAATAAATCATATTAACTGATCTTCAGGTGGTCGTATTTTTTGTTACTGTTGGTTTGAGTCTGCAATCCAGACCAAACACAACAGAATTGGTACAGTAAACAATGACTTATGTCTAATTAGAGTTGTTTTCCATAAGTTTTTTAAAATGTCATGTTTTTTGAAATTTTCTAGTTTTGAACAATCCTCCATCTAAGTAATACCAATCCTGAAAGGTCTTTTAAACTTTTAAATATTTGACATTTTTTCTCACAAGCTTATAAAACTGATATCAACATTTTCTTTGGTGTCTCTGTTAAACAAATGTTGCACTTAAATGCAATCCCATTTCTTTACTGTTTGGTCAAAAATATAGTGTCAATATGACATGTTGTTCTTGTTATTCTGTTCAATTCCTGTACAATGTGTATGTGTAATTAAAATTTTTCTTTCAGATATTTGACAATTTGCCAACACAGGTGTTCAGCAGTGTTGGTTGGTAAAAGTAATTATTCATATGTACACAAAAAATTAAGATAGAAAATACCTCAAACTCATGGTACTCAATAATTGGAAACTTCAACCTTGTCCATCATTGTTCCTCTATAAGGAACTGTTGAAGAATTTTTGCCTTACAATAGACATATGATTACCATTTTATGTTTATATGTTACCTATATGTACTTTCAAAATATAGAGAGAGATATGTTAGGAGGAACAAGAAAGTATTGAAAATAAAATACATAAGTGAGAGTACAAAGTTACTGATATTATTGAAAGAATTCCGTGACTGAAGTGGAACTGAGCTGGATGTATTGCTAGAAGAAAGAGTTGAAATCTTAAACCAGATTCCAAGAGATTGTAAAAGAACTAGAAAGAGACCATGTGTGAGATGCATGGATGAAATAAGGAAGTGTTTTAGGGTGACGGGAGAAGAGAAACTGGAGATCAGAGAAACTAACTTGGAGAGACTAGCATTCTACAGTGATCGATAATGATTGAAAATTATGATGAGCAGTTCTGTAAATAAAATATTCATTAGTATACGTCATTTGATAGATATGGTAATACATGTGTGGACATATAAAATTTTGTTAAGCATTCAATAATTTTTTATTCGCTCTTTTTTTTTTTCAATAAAAATTATCAGATGTTAGTTAACTATTAAAATTAATTCAATCAGTGCAAATATTGATTTATAAATTACAATAGCTTGCTAATAAAATAAAAAAATGAAACAAATGCGAACAAAAAAAAAAAATTAAAACCGAGAACAAAACAGGAATTAAGAAAGTAACCAACCAGGCAGCAGATGTTTGATGGATTACAATGATTCCATTGATTTTTTTTCTTTTAAGCAAAACAAAAAAATTTTAAACTTATCAGAAGTAACAATAATAATCAAACTTTATATTAATATTCTATTAAATAAATTTTAATTATTTTGATGAAATTATTTAAATTTGAATTTAAATGTATTAATAGGATGGTATATATCTCAGTTTTTCGCTAAAGGTAAATAAAAGAACGGAGGTAGAAAGGGGAAGTTGGAAAACAGACCTGAATAAGAGTAATCTCAGAAAAATATTTACTTCATATAAAGAAGTATTTTTTTTTTATTTTACCAAACAAACTTAATTACAAAAAATATGAAACATAATGAGATAATTAATGATATACGTTTACAACTTGGATAAAACAGACGGAATAAAACAACATCACTTATTTCTATAAAAAAAAAACACCCACAGAAAGATGTCAGAATATTCTTTAATATATAACTATAGACATTAAAAATAATTAGTAACATAAAATTTCATACATTATATTTATATATTACTTAATTAACATATAGAGTATCATACAGATGATAAGTGGATTAATTACACTGAAAAGAAAAGGTTTATATTTTAATAAACTCTTCACCAATTAATTCCTGGATTGATTTTCAGCTGAGGAAATTAAAACAATGAAACCTTAATTTGGCCATTTATATGTGATGTGATGTGATGTGATGTACTGTGACTTCTCCTTAAACGGAGACGGGAATCTCTCAGCAGCTATGCTCAGAGAAACCTGTTAGCCACTTTCCTTTTTTCATTGTCCACCCTAAGTTTTCCCATAATCTGCTCCATCCCATTTCTACAACATAATCTTTGTCAACTCCATGACTAGCATAAAAACCAATAACTCACTTTCTGTATAATCACTTTGTTCATATTTAATCTTCCATAACTTCATTATTTGTACCCTTTCTGCTTCCAAGCATTTACATTGAAGTAACAGATGCCTAATATTTCTATCCCTTCCTTACACAACTTGCAGACTAAATCACCCATATTTTTCCATTTACGTGTATATTCCCTTGTTGCTAAAGATCCCATTTGAGCCTTAAACAATAAACTACTTTCCTTACTATTATCATAAATTAACTCACACCCAATGTTCTGTTTACTTCTATATATATTTAAACTCGTTTTACTCTCCATACTAGTTCTCCATCTCTCCAACTCCCTATTCTTTATTAATGCATCTATTTTTCTATCCCACTCCTTACTACTATAACATTCAACAATCTTCCTAACACAATCATCCCACCTTTTGTACAAGTATACTGACATAAATTCTTTATCCAAATCTTCTGCATACCATATTACCTTTTTCACCCATCTTGTTGCCTGCCCTTTACTTGTAACCCAATTAAATACTATTTTGGCTATTCTTTTATTATCCATAAACTGCAATCTACCAAACATTTTCAATTTGCTTTTTGCATCCCTCATATAAAAACTTGACCATCCCATTTCTCCTTGAATTGCCTCCTTTGCTGTCCACACCTCAGCATCTAATGCATGTCTTCCTACTTCCCTTTGTACTTTTTCTAAGCAATTTAAAACCCCTTTACTAACACATAATGCATCATTGTCATATGTTAACCCTGCTACTGCCACTCCCTTCCATACAATTCTAGCTACATTATATTTATTATATGAAAACACTGTTAATTTCTTTATCAATCCCTTTCTTTCCTCCCATTCATCCAAGCAATTTTTCTTATTACTCAAGATGATTCCCAAATAACTATATCTATTCCCCACACTTAAATTTATATCCCCCAATAAGAAATCTTTGTCTTCTCTTTCCCCAGTATTCACCATCATTATATTTGATTTTTCTTCACTAAATTTAATCCCTATATCTTTACCCACCCTTGTGCATGTCCTCAGCATAACTTCCATATCTTCTCTGTACCCAGTCCCCCCTTTTGATTCTTGAAAATCACATGACCTCATTATATAATTTATTTTTAAATATTTTGTGTTTGTGATGCATATATATATGTAAATATATTATATACAAATGAATTTCTCAAAGTTAAAACAAACCAGCCAATCAAATCATTGGTAATATGCACTTGTCATTTTGACATGATGCTTTAAAATAGCCCTGCAATCAGCTCTTCAAGATAATTCTTTCATAGCTTCAAATGATGCTCTACAGTTGGCAGTGAGCCCACAGTTTGTATCCTAATGCAATTTACAAAACCTTTCCATATAAATATCAAACTTCAAGTTCGATCACATTTTTAAAGCATCAAAAATCAAATGAGTGTTGAGTTTGGTATTTATATAGAAAGGGCTTTGCATAGTATATTGGGATATAAACAGTGGGTTCACTGCTTGCTGAAAAACAATATTTGATGTCATAAAACAATTGCCATGGAAGAGTTCATTGTTTAATTAGTTAATTTAGTATGGCATCAAAACATGTACATGTCACTAAAAAATTGATTGGCTTATTTAAATTTTGGTTGAGTAAATAATTAATGCATTATTTCCAGTTTGGATAGATATATATATATATATATATATATATATATATATATATATATATATATTATTAAATTTTAAATTTTTTTTAAAAAAACAAAAACAACACCCAAAGAAAGAAAGGGGAGAAAAAAAAAGAGAAAAAAGAAAAAAGAAACCTCCTTTAAAAAATTAAAAAATAAAAGAGGAGGGGGGGGGGGATTTGTAAAAAAAAAAGAAAGAAGAGAAAAAAAAATAAAAATTGATTTTCCAAGATATAAAAAAAAAAAAAAAAACAGAAAGAGAAAGTAAGGGGGAAGGAGAAAAAAAAATATGGGGGGGTGATGTGGAGAAGAGAAAAAAAAGAAGGGAAAAGAGATTTAAATGGAGAGACCTTCATCCTGCAGTGGATTGATAATGGTTGATAATGATGATGATGATGATATTCTAATGTAATAGAAGTCCAATATATATATATATGTGTGTGTGTGTGTAATATTATAATTGAATATTTATAAATACAGTAATCAGATATATATATATATATATAAAGTATAACTTTAAAAATTTTATCCACTTAGGAGCGCTTTTGACTATCCTCGTAGTCTTTGTGGGAAGGTTAGCATTTCAAAGTGTTAGTTGACAAAGACTACGAGGATAGTCACAACAGGCAGGCAGCGAACGTTGAGATCATGGAATTGTAGGAAGATTAGCCTTTCATTGTTAGTTGACAAAGACTAGGAGGATAGTCGAAAGTGCTCCTAAATGGATACAATTTTTAAAGTTATACTTTACATATATCTGATTACTGTATTTATAAATATTCAATTATAAGATTATGTATTGAAACAGTGAGATCTGTCTATCCTTCTGTTTCACCTACTATATACTACAGTAGTATTTATTTTGTATACTATACCCAAATCCTCGTATATTATGCTAATATTATGCTAAAATCATGCTAATTTTAAACCTAAATATACTAGTTGTGTATGTGTGTGTGTATATTAAGCATACGGTATAAGAAACATATGTATATGTAAAAATCAGTAAATGCGCACATATATATTTCTAGTAGTTAATTAAATGGAAAATACTTTGTATGTGTAACCAGAAACTACATATATGCAGGAAAGAATAATGTTAATAGAATTAAAACATTAGAAATTTCTTTATTTAGAATATTTATTCTAAAATTAATATTTGAAATTATTATGATTCTGCACATATTGCTAAATTATATAATTGTGTTACATATATAACAAAATGTTTTTCCATCTTTAGATTTGTTTTTCTAAAAAAGATGATTTCATAAATTTAATCCTTCTTACTGTATTCTGACCTATTTACAATTTTAAGAGTAAAAATAGATTTTAAAACCAAGTATGAATACATTAACATGGTCAAGCGAAGGAAAACCCACCTGTAAAAAAAATCAACTACAGCGGGGATTCCGAGATTTCTGAGAATGCAGTGAAGTAATTAGAAAAGCAGATCTAAAATTACTAAGACATGGGGATAGGGGGGTAAGCTAGTGTATAAGTTTGCTTCAGCCATCTTTGATTTACTTCGTACATTCTCTAATTTTAAATTTGAAGTATTTTGTAAAAATTGTGATAATGACAGAGTAGAAAGCAAATCATTTGCTTTCTGGACCCATGATGTCTACAAGATGCCGAGAAAGGTGAACTAGAAGCTGATGCCATCCAAAGAAACCCTCAAAATGAAGCCAACTTGCCAGAGCAGAGAAAAGAAAGCAGTAACAAATATCCATCCACCTAAAGTTAATTTAAATATAAACTTTGTTAACTCCTAAGAGCTAGCTAAATCTATTAATTATGGCCAAAATAATAATGTATTCTAAATTTACAAGTTAAATGTAACTTTATTTTCTTTATTTAAATTCCAAATCTTACCTGATTTATTTATTGATTTACTGATTTATTTCTGATTGATTTATTCTAATTTATTTCTATTTATTAAAACTGATTTAGTTTTAATCTGCTTTAGTTGATTGATTCTAATTGATTTATCATAACTGATTTATTTTAACTGATGATAAATGATATATTTTAAATGATAATTATGTTTTTAAATTATTTTATGTAATTTAGCTTAATAATAATATTTGCTTTTGTTAATAATTCTCATAAATGAGTTAAATCTATATTAAACTGAATCAATCAATTTTAAGCTAATTTCATTTCCAATTCCCTTTTTAAACTAAGCAAATAAAGCCAAATTTCAGATTTCATTTACGTGAAATCTTATTTTCTTTTAATTAAATCCATGCCAACTTTATTTTACTTTCAATTATGTATTTGTTTATGCTATATTTGTTCAGAATGGAGTTTTACTCTTAGTTAAATCATTAGTGAGAAGCGATTAGATATTCTCACACATATGTAATTTCATGTTTATTAATGCATAAATAAAACTCTCTTCTGAAATGGATAGAATAATTCTTGTTTAAGATATAATTAAAAGCTTACAAATACTTTAAGATAGGTTTGCTTTAAATGTAATATTTAATTAATATTTAGTCGAAGTGATAAAATACAGCATAAAGCTAGAACTTAATATCGTAATTATCCAAAATATGCTGTAATCCTTGCTAGAATTATAAATGCCTATATAGATAGCTTAATAAATTAGAGTCATAAGCTTTCCTTAATAGCATAGTTATAGATGCTATATTATGAACTGATCCACGGTAGTTTCATGTGTCTGAACTATTGTTTAGCATCCACTTTTATTATATAATGATGTAGTCAGCAGGGCAAATGTGTCCTTAAGAAATGCTTAGGCATACATACTTGTTGCTGCACATTATTCTGATGGACGTATGTTTTAAAGGCTACCCCATTACTCTTAGTTCAGACAACTATATTCTTCAGATGGGCATAGGTTAAGAAACACCCCATTCTGCATATTTAGGACTAAAGCATGAAGATCGAGCAGATTAAACTAGTTTTTTGATCACCTGGACTAAAGGTCTCTACTTCACAGCAATGGGTACAGTGTTAAGGGAACCGGTACTAGGTACAAATCCTGTGAAAAAACACACATTCGAGATGCAGGGACTCAGATTGTATATTTTCTATATGCCTTGGTACATGAAGTCTGACTGTCAATCATCAGTTTATCCCACAATAATAATTGTATATTTCAGCTTTGATCTGAATCAGAATCTAATTTTGTGGGCATATAAGCTATATAGAGAATATATTAAATAATTCACGTTTAATAAAATATTCTTTATAAATGATAATAATCACTTCTGCTAGCTCTAGAGCAAATCTAAATTCAAATATATAACATAAACTAGGCATAGATTATCATGAGCAAACTAAACTAATTTGTAACTTAATAAGTCTCATGAAATTGTAATTCAAGGTGTTATAAATCTTCATCACCTGTGAGTGATATATATATATATATATATATATATATATATATCACTCACAGGAAGATTTATATTTACTTTGCTATATATATATATATATATATATATATATATAGCAAAGTAAATTAAATAATTTGTAACCAGAAAACTAAAATCACATGCAAGTGATTTAAAATGCTATATATACATGTAAACCAAAACTATTTGTAATTCTTAAAACCATCACCTGCATGTGAACCAAAACTTAAATGTCAATAAGTTGTAATCCTTAAAATAATCATTGCGAGTGAAACAAGTTATATAATCCTATTATAATTTTATTATTTCATTTTATTAATTTTATTATTTATATATTTGGCTTTCATTAACGTTAACTTCTGCTTAGTGTTTCAATCATGCTCATTGTTCTTAATTAGTGACTCATTGATTAATTAGCTATTAGTTATTAAGAATCACAATCCGTATTTAGTAATTATACTCACGCAATGCCTATGTATAGCTATCCTGTTAAATATGCCAGTTTCCTATAGTCTCATGTTTTACTGATGTGCTACTGCCAGCACATAATTAAGAAAGATACGGCTGTGACCTCATATATGTCATCCATAAAGTAGTAAAATCTTTGAGCATTGGTAAAGCAACTGGGGCTAGATTGGACAAGGGGTCTCAACAACCTCATTTCGATCAGCCTTGGGATGATTGTGAATACAGATATTGAAATATAATATTATATATATATTATAAATCATGTTTTCATTAGTAACTGCATTTAATAAAATAAAACAAGTAAAATTTCAATGTTTTGACAAGATAATATTTTTTTGAGAGCAAGTATTATCTTATCAAAACAAAATTGTGCTTTAATTTTTTGAAAATATGATTTATAAATTATCTTTTGCCTATGAAAAAATTAAACATATATATATATAATTTTTTTGTATCACTTTCGATTACATGGTAATCCTCTTCAGCTTTCAAACTTTTTAGGAAAAACATTTTACACTTTTTCTTGCTTTGTTTCTGCCATTCTTTAATTAGCCAAAATTTATTTAAGACTGAAAATTCCATAATTATAACAAACTTATATAATAAATGTAAAATACAATACTTGTTATAAAATATTATATATAAAAAGAAAATTTTCACTGGTAAATACAATATTATAGTTTGAATTCTTTTGTAGTGCTTTTGATTACATGGTAATCCTCATCAGCTTTCAAATTTTTTAGAAAAAACACAAAACATTTTATACTTTACCATGTATTTGAAAGTGCTACAAAAGAATTTAAGCTATAATATTGTATTTACCATTAAAATTTTTTTATATATAATATTTTATAAACAGGTATTGTATTTTACATTTATATATATATATATATATATATATATATATATATATATATATATATATATATATATATATATATATATATATATATATATATATAGCAACCTTTGCACATATGTTTGTACAATAGTGTTTTTATATTGCATCTTCATTATTATATAATTTTTCACTATATATTAATTGCTTTCAG
Source organism: Epiperipatus broadwayi (assembly GCA_028023455.1). NCBI lineage: Eukaryota > Metazoa > Onychophora > Udeonychophora > Euonychophora > Peripatidae > Epiperipatus > Epiperipatus broadwayi. The sequence continues at coordinate 260,633 of JAQFVV010013059.1, read as the reverse complement.
TCAGAAGATATTACTAAGGATAGAATATAATGAGGGACTATAACTAAGTCAATTAATGAAATTTTTTCAATATAAAAGTTTGCAGCAAAAATGCAGACAGTATCACAATACGTCAAATAAACAAACTAATAAATAGTATATAGAAACCTGTGCTTCAAGATTGATCTGTATAGTCATTTCGAAATTGACATCTCTTCGTCTTTTTTTTATTTGCTCCAAAGATAAAAATAATATATTCATTTATAAATGACTGTTAATGCATGGTTGACAATAAGTTATTAAATCGAATTAACTATATTAAATACAATTAATTTTATTATTATTAATTTAAATTTATTTAAATTAGATGCTTAATAATACAGTACAAAATGAACAAATTATGAAAAAAAAATATGCCACCAAATTATTATCTTATTGTAAGTTCCACATTATTTAATTAATTTTTTTGTTTTAATTTAATGTTGAATACACAAATATTAAAAATGAACAAAATACAATAAATAAATTTTATAACTTCATCTTTAAATAAAATTTTAAAATTCATTGTAATTGACTTGGGTAATAATTTTTGCCTTTCTTATCTTGCTTTATTTAATTTGTGATTTTCATTTATTCCCCATAAAGTAACAACTGAAACTTAATTACTAATTTTTTAAAATTATTTTCTAAATTAAAAAAAAAAAAGTGAAACATTTAATTTGTAAATCTTACAAAACATTACTGGAAAAAGGTGAATTATTATTATTTTAAAAAAAAAAAAAAAAATAATAATATAAAAAGGTGAATTAATAATAACAATAGGTTTTTTTTATAATAACAATAGTTGTTGTTGTTATTATTATTATTATTATTATTATTATTATTATTATTATCATCATCATCATTATTATTATTGTTGTTGTTGTTATTGTTGTTGTTGTTATTATTATTATTAATTTAATTTTATTTATTTGTTTATTACACAAACAATTCATATACATATAAAAGAGAATAACTCCAGGCACTTTATGACACAATAATAATAATAATAATAATAATAATAATAATAATAATAATAATAATAATAATAATAATAATAATAATAATAATAATAATAATAATAATAATAATAATAATAACAATAATAAGAGGAAGAGGAGGAGAAGAAGAAGAGGAAGAAGAAGAAAGATATATATTTTATAAAAATAAATTGCATAAAAATAATCAGTAAAGTTTTATTTTTTTTATTATTACAAAAATATTTTATTAATTTAAAAATATTTAAGTTTCAAAAAATATTGCAAATATACTTCAACTATATTAAAATGGCATTAAATATTCCTCCTACTTACAATCAAAACTATCAGCTGGAATGGAAAACTTGATAAAAATATTGTAATGCACTGTACTGACTATATAAAATAATATTTTAATATTACTGCTATTTACATTATATTAAACTTAATAGTTATTATTAAATATTTTATTTTCCAATAGTTTATAGATATTTCAGAAATTTGGGAAGTTTATAATCAAGAGTGAATTGTTGAATTATTAGTACAAAGCTTTTTATTCTGAAAACAATGTTAACATGAGAAGGCTAGAAAAATACAATTTCTGGATTAAAGAGTAATGAAGTGTCAAGCATTGGTGGCCTAGTGGTTCGCATAGCTGCCTTCCAAGAAGCCAGCCCGGGTTCGCTTCCAAAATAGAATAATGAAGTTGTTTTTTTTATGAAATCATTAGAATAGAAACTAAAAGAGAATCAATTCTTAGTTTTTATTTAATTGCCATATGCAGATTTAACTTTTAGCCCAATAACATTAATAATAAAAAACAAATCTCAATATAGTTAATAATAATGAATGCTCATGATTTCTGTCTCTATTATTTGTCAGATTGTTGTTCATTTATACTTTTGTTAACTCTTATATTACTACATGTATGATTTTGGAAAATTTTAACAATGGCTACATGTAGTATTTGTGGCCTCTTATTACTTAATAATGGTAATTATATCTTTAATATAGTAACATTTACTACACTTCCCCAATATTAGCAGAAAATATGTATAAATGGATTTCTTTAAGGAGAAAGCAAGTCTATAAACTATTCTTTTTCTAGAGACTCTTTTTCTACTTCTGATGCAAATTTAAATTCTACTATTACATTGGACAAATCAAATTCAATTTTGCAACAGATTATGAAGAAATTGCAGTTATTCCTAGAACTTAGACGAACCATTTCAAAAATCCAGGATGATTTTGATGTTTTGCGTTAAAATATTGATAAGAATTATCATGATATTACTAATCCAGCTAATGCTTGCAGTAAATGTGATTAAGATATATATTTATTGAAGGATAAAGGTGAAGCTTTAGAAAGATTAAAAATGGATTTTGAAATTGAGTTAGAAGATATTCCTTATCAAAGTAATGAAGACTTTCCATAAATCATTTTTAAAATAATGGCTAAGCTTGAAGTTGAATGTTTTTCTAACAATGATTTAGAATAAGTAATTCATATAAAAACTAAATTGAATTAACCTGAAGTGTTATTTATTTTACTTCTCATAACATGGCCAGATAGTTTTCATATAGGAGGATATATGTTGCAACTATGTCTGATATTTTATTTTCAGAAAATAACTGCCAGTGTATTAATTTACATTGATCAATGGATTTTTTGGCTATTTGATGTTTTATTTGTTTGGGTGGAGGGGGTAAAACAAAAAGGTTTGGTTTGTGGTATTATTCCATTGTACGATCTAATTTGATTCCTGCTTATAAAGATTTTATAAAAATATTCTTATATTTGTAGTATTTGAACTCATTTTAATGAATTAAAAGTATATATTTAACTGATGATTGTCCGTGCATCTTTTCTGATGACCAACATTTGTATAGATTAGATAGTCTTGCGTGTTCCAGATGTGTAATGATTTACATAAAAACTGGTTTAAATTTTATTTATTATACTTTCACATTTGCTATTGCTTAATCTATATACTAGTTATGTTTAATTTTCTTAATGAAGATTTTTCCCTAATTGCAATACATAGCTTATGTCTTAGTTCCATTATATCTTTTACTGGTGCACTTGACACATTATTATACAATTTACATTTATCCTCAGCCATAATAATTAATGATAAGAATATTGATTTATTAATCGATAAACATATTCTACTTGTAGATACTTGGATTTATTATATAGTACAATTTATGGAAAGTATGTAATTCATGTGGGAGCATTACTGGTGTGAGAGTTTAATAATATTTAAATATTAACGTATTGCTACTTAAGATGGCGGAATAGGCCAAAGCTGGCTATAGCAAAAGATATTAATCTTCAATTTTATATAGGCATTTAAAAAATTTTTTGTAGTTTTATTCTAGTGGGTTGTTTTATTATACTTATATTATTTGATATTTACATATATATATAATACCACTTTGTACATCTTTACTTGATCGTGACTTGATCAATATTTCAATTATGAATTTGGCTTATCTGATTTATGCATTACAGATCGTTTTGAAATTGTTTGGAAATTGTCTGCAGCTTATATAATCTAGTAATTTACAAATGTGTTAGTAAATTACCATATGCTTAATTAAATAATTTGTTATCCACCCAGCATTGAGATTGTATTTTTTGGCTTGAATAATGTAGATATAGATTTTTTACAATTTCAGAATATTCCTATTTCTTTAATTAATAAAGTGATCCTATTGGATAACAGATCAGTTAATTGAAACAATTAATTTGAGAAAGCATTTAAAATATTCTGGTAATTTGATTGTTTTGAAATGGCTTAATAAGGAAATTAAACTTGATATTAAAAAATATTGTAATGGAATTTCTTTATAATAAAAATACTTTTCTGAAATAGAAAATAATTAATTTTTTGATAAAAATTTATTTAATCAAATTAATTCCATTAAAAATAATGATAATATATTAGAAAGATATACTAATGAAAAATATGTTGCTGATCTTTTTAATATATTTTTGTGTATATGTCATAAATAGAGCTTTCTATCAATGATTTGATTTGTCTTTTTGAATTTATTTCTTATTCTTTTCTTTTTATTCATATGTTTCTGATACTCAGGTATTACAATTAATTGATAGTTTAAAAAATGTTTGCTTTTATGATTTAAATAATTTAATTTTAAAAATTCTTAAAGATAATATGTTTGTTTCTTATTTAATCTTTCCTTGCCTGCTGGCATATTTCCTGAGTGTTAATCCATTAGTTATTATTTATTGTATGCCTATTTCAATCGTTTCCGTTATCACTTGATTATTTGAGAAAATAGTCAAGGATAAGATGGTGTTATTCTTAAATTTGCATAGAATGATTTCTGTGCCCGGTTTGTTGTTTGTTGTTTTTTTTGTTGTTGTTGTTGTCGTTGAAAAGAGTACTTTATCATCTTTATTTGATAATGATCTTAAGATAGCAGGTATCTACTGAAATTTATCTAAAGTATTGACTCTGTTCCTTATAAAATTTTTCTATATCATCTTTATTAATATGGTTTTTAAGATCATTTTGCTTCATCATTAAAAGTTATCTAAAAGATAGAAGGAAGACAGGCTATTCAAATACATGGTGTTATTAAGATTTTAAATTAATTAATATAGAGTTGGTCTTTTATTATTTTTGATATATGTAAATGTTGGTTTACCTTTGAGCCCAATGATTTATGGCTTTGTTGATGATATTGTTTTGCCTTGTAATGCTGTTTTATATAATATTCTTGAATAGTTGATTAATAAAGATTAGTAACTGGCTTTACTAAATTGTTTAAGTCAGTCATAATAAAATGAGAAGTATTCTCTTTTCTCATAAATTCTTCTGATATTGACTTTAATATCCATATTTGCAGTCAACATAAGATTCATTGCAATAATATTTATTATTGTGATAATATTATTTGTGTTAATAATTATTGTTAATGGGAATTTTTATTGATTCTGTTATCTTGGTCAAATCATTTTACTTACTTATGTTCTTTGTCATGAAATGTTAATTATTTTATTATTTAGGGAAATTCTTGCTTATCTATTTTTATAACTATCTATGTTACTTATTATCAAAGTGTATTGTCTTATAATATTTCTGTTTGGGGTGATATATTGTTTACTCACTATCCTCATTATATATATGATACATACTATTTTTGATAGATTTATATTGACTTCTTTGCATGATAGTTATAATAATTCTTATACATTGTCTATTTCTAAGCTTTATAAGTATAGAGTGATTATATATATATATCATTCCTTTTTATTAGTGTACAGCAGGGATGGGCAATTGTTTTGGCTTGGGGGCCACATAGGTTGGTGGAGGGCCACATTGGGGGCCACTTTGTGGAAGTGAAGGTTAGTGGAGGGCCGCACCTTTTTTTCATGACACAATAAACACACTGCTTTATTCCCTGTATTACCAAAAAAATATTTGTTTGTCCATTCTTCATTAAACACATAACATTCATTACTGATTTTTACATTTTTTCAGAGGGTTCATGGTTTCACTAAAGTTGGAAATGTATATATTTGCTAATGCAAAGACAAAATTGAAATTAACCAGATCAACTGGAAAAGCACTGCACATTGTATCTACACTGCACGTGTATTGATGTGGCAATCCTAGTGGAAAATATGAGATGAATATTTGATCATGCAATGGGAAGGAAATCTCAGTCCAAGGCGGAATTTTCTGATTGTCTTGATGGGCCGCATAAAAACTCTTAGCGGGCTGCTATTTGCTCACCCCTGGTGTACAGTATTCACTGTAAATACTCATTTGGCTAAAAACTTTCAATTAACATTGTTAGATTTTAATTTGAAAAAGTATTTGTAGGCAATTTAGTTACAATAGAGGCAGACTATTTGATTCTTTTGTTGCTTTCTATTCAATAAATGTTGTATAAATTATTTTTTATATTTAAAAAAATATTTGAGAGTTTGGTTATTGTATTACATGTAACAATTTTTTTATTTACTATTATATTAACATTTGCATGTATTATACATGATTAATGTATACATATATATATATATATTCTTTGTTTTTTTCTTCTTATATATTTTCTAAATTGATAATTTATTGTTTTGTATTAAACTTTGTGAATTTATTCACTATATGTCTTGCACATACTTATCTCTTTTTTTTGTAATTATTTTGGTATATAATGACTCTTATATATAACACCTCATACAAGTCTCTTCTTCTTTAGAATTATTTTATTATGTATATATTGTTTAATAAATAAACTACTACCACTACTACTACTTTTATTACTACTACTACTAGGTATTTTTTTTGGATTGAATCAATACTATCTTAAATTATAATCAGAATTACAACATGAAAATGAAATTATTCTCAAATATACTCCTTCATAAAATTTAGATATGATAATTGTTCCATTTAATTTTGTAATATTTCTGATCGGTATTAATGAGAGCTTTTCCACCCATATATAACATGCTGAATAAAGATATAGGTCATATGGCAATAAGGTAAGCTATTATTTAAAATATAAAAAAAAAAAAACTGAAAATTGAAAACTAAATAAAAGAAATTGGATAATTTTTAATTGTTTGTGTTATTATTAAACACAATAGAGAATGTTGTGAATTATAATTTTTTTAATATTTTAGGTCTGTTCTTTGAAGTACATTTGTGATCCTATTTTCTATATTTTTTCTTCAGATGTAATTTTATATATATATGTATTATTCTTTATCACATCTTTAAGTTTGAGATAAATTTCATTACAAGTATAATTGCAAATAATGAAATTAATTTTAGAAATAAAATATCAACTTTGCAAATAAGAAATAGCAAGATATTATCAACACAAAAAATTTCATAACAGTTTTCATCTACAAAATGTATTTAATGAAAAAAAAGTATTCTTAATGAAATCTTTATATTTTACTTAAATTTGTTTAAAACATATGTACAAATAATAAAATTAATTATATATATTAAAAATTAGCTATCCAATTTAAAATTTAACAAACAATAATAAAATTGTTGACAATTTTCTTCTAAAAATCAGATATATTTAAGCAAAATCTATATGCAAATATAGAATAATTACTTATTAAAATACAAATATTTAATAATTTTACAGATAACTAATAAGCATGTAAACAATTTGTTTTTCTATTAACATTTGAGAAAAAGTTGAATAAACACAGAAATGCATTTTCTCCTAAGGAGAATCTTTACCTCTTATCAATTGATGTATTGGCTGTTAAAATTTAGGCCCAATCATTACAAATAAAATCTTAACTGTTGTATAGTTTATAATTATGGATTGAATTTTTATTGATGGCTTATATCACTGATCTAAATGGATTCTGGTAATTAAAATATTATATGATAGATTGTAACACCAATAAAATTATTTGGAGATCCTTAGCTTAAGATTAAACTATTTTATATTTTAATTACTCAATATTTGTGCCTTTTTAAAAAAATGTTCACTCAATTTTTGTAGAATATATTATGAATTAGAAATGATTTTTTTTTAGTTTTAGATAAGTATTACAAATAAAAAAATTTGTTTTTTTTTTTTAACAGTCTCTTAAATAGAATTATTTGTCATGATTTTAATCATGTCTGTAAAGTAATTCACATTGTATTTTTAATTTTCTGTTATGATTTTAATTATGTTTATAAAACAATGCATCACATAGTGTTGTTATATTTATTTAGAAATTTGGTATTTTATCAGTTATCACTTTTGTATCCAAACTTACCAAAATATATTAATTCATACTCATTTATATGTAAATAACCATTTCCCTGATTCATCAAAACAAAATATTCTTGTGGAAATTTAAATACAACAAATACTTATATGTATTTTAAATATTTATTTTGGTGTAGCCAAAAAATTTCTACTCATAGTGTAATGATGGTTTGATCCAGCTCTATATATCTATATATACATGCACACTTAGAAACTTCAACTAACATTCTTATATTTTAAATACATAGTTGCCAACATCGCTGCAGGAATAGAAAAAGTGACAAATTATGAATTGGAGATTACATGCATCTACGTTAATTAAATTTAAAATTTATATTTAAGATAAAATAAAATTTGATAATTTCTAGGTAATAAAAAACACTACGTTTCCAAAACATCTTTTATACTACATTACTTCTGGTAAATTTAAATGCAATTTTCACAATGAAGAACACTGCTACATAATAAAAACTGTTATAAAAAATATAAACAAAAAAGTGCATTAAGAACTCTTTAAAAGAGAAAATTAGTCTCCTCTGTTTGGGTTCTTAAACTACTTTCAGAGCTTCATAGACTCAATTGCAGTTAGTTTTGCATTTATTTGATGGCAAAATTTTGAATTAAAATGTATATTAATGATATTAATTATGTCTAAAATATCTAAATGTCAGTATTTTTCAGTAAATGTGTTGGCATTATGTCAGATTTTTATTAAAATCTTGAAATCTTAAGTTTCCTCATGTGTCAGAGCATCATCCGGGAAGCAAACCTGCTAACCCAGGACAATTGTTGTAAAACAGCTGTCGCTGACCTCTCGACAACCAATGCATGACAAGTTTAAGTTTATGCATACTTTGTTGACTTATTTTAATTTTAAAAAAATTAAATAAAACATTTGTATTTGATTACTACATGATATTTTCATTCAGATTTTACTTGAACTTATTTATATTTTAACAAAAACATACAAAGAAAATATAATAACATGAAATAGGAAGTGAGCGGTGGCAAGAAAATACCTACTATAAAAATCACAACTTTTATTTGTAATTGAAAGTTGAATTTTTAACTTTCAAATATTTTTGTTCTTGAATGTACTGATTGAAAAATTCTGATTTAGTCTGAAAGTTAAAATTAAACTTTATGTCCTGATTATTCATTTCGGTTTATTACTCTTTTTATTTATTTTCAAAATTGTTTTTTTTTTTAGGAATATTTTCATTTTTTAAAGTAAATATTTAAAGATCTGTTAAACATAAAGTCACACACAAAAATAGATAAATTGACCACATAAAGCTGTTCAAAACATCACAGCAAAAGATTAAGAGAAGTATAGATTTTTAAAATTAATAGTCAATTGAATGGCATAAATAAATTATTGCTCAAAAATATAAGATTATAAATTTTAAATTAACGTAATAAAAATGTATGCATGGTCAAAGAAGTTTTTATAAATACTGTTCCGTTTAACACCAAAAAAAAAAATTATATAACAAATATAATACTTTAAATTGATTAAAGGTCAGCGATTTTTAAAGGCGTCTGATTCATTTATTAATACTTTTTAAAACATATTATTTGCAAGAGATTTTGCAATTAAGTTTTTTTAATATTATGAAGGAGAAAACACACAAATATTACAGAATTCACTTCAGAAAACGATAAAATCGAATCAAATTTATTTTTCCTATTATTCTCATTAAATCAAATTTTCTAGACAATATTCATCATATTGAAAATAAAACAGGCAAAACTCTCCATACAGTAGTGCCACTCAATGCAAGCGAGAGTAATCAGTGGATGCCAGAAGGCTTGAGCATAAAATCCTTATCTAGTTCTTACTCATCCAATATCCCCAGGCTAGTTTCTAGCTTGTGGTTTTTATCAGTGAGGAGCTTTGGATCTGAGAGCACTGCACTTAGATCCGAGTGGATCTTTATGGAGAGTTTTGCCTATTTTAATAACAGTTATGAGCAAGTTATGATCATATAAAGTTTAGTGGTTTATATTGAAAGTAATTATAGCAATGGCCATACAGATCATTCAAAAAAGGGACAATCTCTAGTAATGTTGATAAGTTAACTAAATAGATCTAAATTAAAAAGAAAAAATAATAAACTAATAATATTATTGGACTGCAGAATATTTTCATGTCATCACTCATCAATAACAATTATTGCATCATGGGTAATACTATTTTTCTTTTGGCAGATTAAAAGATTCTGCAAACTATGACTTCACTTACATAAAATAACAATTATATGATTGTATCTATATCACGTATACAAGACAAGTAAAATATAGATTCCATCTAAAAGTTCAGATAGCATGAGATGAGCAATGGCATTCTGATAAGATCATACTTATTTTATAATAATTAAATTCTTTCAAAAATGATGTTTTTTTTTTTTTTAAATAAGTATTATCAGTAAACAGAGTTGTGTCTCCAATAGTACATGCTTTTTATATCTACAATGGCAACCTCTATTCTATTTCAACATTAATTAAATATGATAATTCCATCAATGATGTAATAAATTAAAGCTAAAACTAATACCATATATTCAGAAAAAAACTTCGAAAATATTAAATAAAACTTTAATAAATTTTTATTGCTGCGCAGCCTTGACCAAGCATCTGATTACGCATTAATGTTAAATTTAAAATGTGCAATATTTTCTTATACTATGTTTATTATTCTTAATCAGAAGATAGTCAACTTTCGACATATACTGTTTAATAATGTTATTACCACACTGATGTTATAGTGAGTGTGCAAGAGACTCTCAAACCCAAGCACAAGATACTTTTAAAAGAACAGCCATCTTATTTTTGTACCTAAATGCAATTATATAGGCTAATCCAAAACATTTTGTTATCTTTTAAAAGTCTTTATCTTACATTTGAGTTTGAGAGGGTCCTGCATACTCACTATAATATTGGTGAGTTACTAGCATGCTTAAACAGTGTGTGTCAAAGGTTGTTTACCTTCTGATTAAGAATTATTAATGAAGGCTGCACTTGTAGATTATGTTATATGATCAAACATTTATTATTGTGTAAGTGAATACTTTATTCTCTTGTCTGAACTTCTGAATACAATCATTCTTTCTAAATCAAAGGTGATCAACTTACAAGATTAATTTTTATACATTGAAGCCTGATCATAAAAATAAAAACTAAAGCTAGACTATATAAAACAATACTATATACAAAAAACAATTTTTATTTATAGTCACAGATATATATGTATATCAACAATTCAAACACATATGTAAGTATTTTATATTTATGTAATTAGACATTTTATATTTATCTAATTTTAAGAACTAATCCAGAACTAGTTCATAACTATTTTTAATTTTCCACTTTGAAACTGTTTACTCTTTTTAAGCTTTCCAGTTTTGTGTTTTACAAAAATTATTTTCATGAATGAAATTGATAAAAAAACAAAATGATGTCCAGTCTAAGCCATTTATATTTGAAAAATATTCAGTTTAACTCCAAACATTAAAAATCTAGTGAAAGAAAATCAACCTCAGAAGTCTCATTAAAGTTAGCAATATTTAATCTTAATTTTTTTTCTATGTTACTGAAAAAATGATAAATTTTGTTTATCTATAGCATACTGCACTTTGTGTAAAAGCTGAATAATAGTGTAAACAATGTATGACTCATTTAAACTCATAAGTTAAAAACTTGGTGCATGGGATTGTAAAATAGTGGTCATTCCTATTTTAGATAATAAAACACTTTTTCTACCGATAAATTTGTACTACTATTTAAAAAAATAAATTAATCAAGAAAGCAACACTTCAATGGAAGAATACTAGATGATATTTTCTAAAGTATTATTTAAAAATTAATGTATTTGCTACTTTTTAATTGCTCATTTTGATACAATAACATTTTCTTTTTTTTATGTACTTTTTTAGTTTATTTGCTTTTCTTCTGTTTTGTCAGACCAAGATCTGTAAAAATCTTATGTTATTACATTGTTCTATAAAATGTTAAAATATCAACTTTAAATACTAAAATAAAATACATTTGGTATTGTTATATAACATCTTACAAAGCAATGTAATATTATAAAATATCTACAAATATCTGATGATGGCTGTAAATTCAGTTGAAACAGAAGAAAAGCAAATAAAATTGCTCTAAAAAAAGAAGTGATGTTTTGTATTATTTAAATTTCTGAATTTAAATAACATTTATTTTAGCACCAGACTGAATATGGTTACAATGAAGACCAATTAATTAAATGCGGTCAACAAAATTATTGATTAATATAAGCTTGCAATATGTTTTTGAGTTTCTCCATATAATTTTTTTATTGAAGCTAAACCTTTTTTAAAAAAATATAACAAGCAATCAAAAAACACCACCCAGAAATTAGCAAGACTAGTGAATAAATTCATTACTACTTTGGGGAGTGCTTATTTAAATGCTCTTTTATCCTTTATCTCACCTCTATATATGTATCTGTATACTGTTATATCAAGGCAAGTTAATTAATTGCATTTATTATATTTTTTTAACTAAAGTAACAATTGGTTTTAGAGCACGGTATGAGCACGTGTGTTGATGTACCAGCATACATTCTAGTTCATAAGTTAGTTGAATAATGTTGCAAAGCTCATATTAAAGGCATACATTTTTAAGTTAATGTCTCATTGGTTAAAGAATCATTCCTAGTAAAATGAAAATAAAACTGAAGAATTAAATGATTTTTGGGACTGATAATTAAAAGAGAGGAGTGCGCTCATTCCACCTATACTATCGTCAATAATTTGTTTATTAGTTGCCTTTTATTGTAATTTAAACTTTTTTAAATATTTGATTTTTGTATTTATAAATCCAGTACAATTTATAAAATTGTTGATATAAACAGGGTTAGCCTTTAAATTTATATAGGAATCTATAATTGCACATTTTCTATGGTTTATTAGAATTCTAAAGTAGATTTTAGTACTTTTATCTTACCATCCTAGATTAAATGGCTGCATCAAATAAATAATCTTAAAATAATATATTATTAGGTTCAAAAATAATGTGTTTCATCTCTAAAAAGTAATGCAACCTGTGTAAAACAAATACATTTGGAGAATAAATAGATTCATTTCCCAAAATATATGGAAATAAACTGATAACTCAAAAAGAATTTGATATAATTTGAATCACATAATGTTTATATAAAATATTGGGAAATGCTTTAAAATAACTAAAGTTAAGATAGCTAAACAATATTTGTCATTTATAACTAGTTTACATTGCTTTTTAACAATAAGTTAATTAATTAAATGACTTTTTTAATTATTAGATATTATTAAAAATCTATAATAAAAAATACATTATCCATAATCTCGCATATATTTTATATTCTTGATACACTTATAATGATTGACAAAAATAGTCAAAATATTTAATATAAAAAGTATATAATATAGTTAGTGTAATTATTTAGAAGGAACCCAGAACTATGAAATGATAATGTAAAATGAATGTTAGAGGGAGTATTATTAGATATAAACGTCATGTGATTGTATTAGAAAAGTGTACTTTGAAAAGGCCCTAATATTGGGTGAAAACCGGTTCTAATAAAGAAAATATTTTTTATATAGTTGTTTTATTTCACTTGTGTGGGAATTATTATTAATTATTTGAAAACAGCATTATGGACAAATTTATGTTTAACCATTGTTAAAGATTACATGTATGTATATATATTAAAACAGTATAAAAATAACAAAAATATTAGAAAATCAAAATTTTCTTCATCATGACCATAACTTCATTTATTAAACAAACAGACCTTCTCAAGTAAAAATTGAAACCAAAACAAGATCATAAATGTGTACATATAACTAGCCATAATTTAAAGAGTATTAAAAAAATCTTCATAAGACTAATGGTCACAGAACCAAAATGATTATTTGAACGTCTCTTTGATCTTTTGATTTTATTAATTTCATAAAGGACAAGATTGGCATCATCAAATACTATTTTGTGACCAGTAATATGTTATTGAATGTATAATTGTTGAGTTACAATACTTATTTTTAACTCTACAAATTTTAATTCTTTCATAAAAATTTAATTTACTTTCATCTATATATATATATATATATATATATATATATATATATATATATATATATATATATATATATATATATATATCTTAACAGAAGAGAAATGCAGAGACTTCAGATCATTCAGCAAAATATGGAGAGATGTATATTAGGAGTAACAGGAAGAGACTGAAAACAAAATACATGGGTAAGAGAACAAACAGGTGTTATTGATATCATTGAAAGAATGTGGAGTTTGGCTTCACATATTGCTAGAAGAGATAATATATGGACAGTTAAAATCTTAAACTGGATTCCAAGAGATTTTAAAAGAGCTAGAAAAAGATTATATGTGAGTTGGCTGGATTAAATAATAAGTTTGCTGGGGTGATATGGAGAACAGAGGCTGGAGATCAGAGAAGATGGGGTCAACTTGAAGAAATCATCCTGTAGTGGATCAATAATGGTTAAAATGATGATAGTGATATATACCTTAAAGAAGCTGCATGGAATTTTATAATTACTTTTGGAATATTTTTACTATCTATTAACTTAAGTTGTCATAAATTGTGGTAGTTATATGTACATTGATTCATTATATGTATGTATTTTTTTTCTTTCTGATGAAAACCAGTCCTCTGGTTGAAATATAATATTATTTATTGGATTTATAAGTCTTTTTTGTTTATATATATATATATGTAATGTTTTTGAGATTAACTCATTGCATCTGTTTATTTTAAATATAATTGAATACCCCCCTCCCCAGCTCTGGCAAATAACAATGCATTTTTGTTCTATTTCATATATCAGGAGGATTGTCTACAATGCTTTTTCTAGAAGGCAAGAATTTATTTAATCAATCATAAATTTATTGCCAAATAAACATTACATCTAAATATTTAGCATTGTAAATTATTATTTATTACATAGAATTTAAATCATCATTGGTAAGAATAAAAATGATAGTAATTTCATACTTTCCAGATATATATGCTAATCAGGTGTAAAAACATTTAGAAATAAATTTCTGATTGATTAAATAAATTTGTGCTTTCTAGCAAAATCATTGTAGACAACTTTGTTGATGTATGAAGGAGAATAAAGTTAAAATGGTACTCTTTTAACTTTAAATGCATTTCATTGGCTGAAGCTGGAGGAATATTCACTTATATTTCAAATAAACAGTTGCAATGAGATAATTTCAAAAACATTATATTGTTAAAAGGAGGTTGCCTTGACAACAGTTTGAGATTGTTGATTGTTATCTATATTGATTGTCTAAGTGTTGACTGGTTTCTAATGGTTATATGTATATATATATATATATAACAGTTTATTTAATGCATTGATAATTCATATGTATATAAATCAAATCTGCACACTTAAATGGAAATGCCTTCTAATAATATGTAAATTATTCATCCAATTATTTTTACTGCTAATTTATACTCACAAGCTAAGACATTATACTAAAAAGCACTAGCCAATTAGTTTTAAGAGTGTATTTGTTTCACTGAATAAATAATAATCATTAGCAGGCAATAGGCTTACATGATAATTATTCCCAAGGTAATAAATAGCAAACCATTAACTGAAAAAGAATTAAAGTAATTGATTTTAAAGACTGTGTTATCATTATTTCATGCTTTAAGAACTTGTATTAAGAGTAACTAATAAGTAGCAGCTGATGATTAAAATTTATTCCATGCAACAAATGTATTGAGAAAACCGATAGGTCAAATGGTTTGGTTTACATGTATGTTACCATCAAATTGGTTTAATTATTTAAATGTTATTTCAAGTCATTATATATAGCTTGATAGGTGTTTTTGGTAGGACGCCATCTGTGGACATTAGCAAGTTTTTTAACTTGCATTTTTGTTTATCATATATATATATATGATTATCATTTTCAATAAGTATCAATTCTTTACTGTGTCCAAGTTTAATCTAAATTATTTGATTACTGGGTTTTCTTTTTCATAATGCAGCATCAAACTTTCTTATTCTGTTCTTCTAACTCACATATGGACTCTTTTTAGATGTTTTGCAAACATTTGGAATCAATACAAGACTTCAGATGTTGATCTATTATTATTTCTTCTAGCAATATATATATATATATCACATAACCTAATTTAACAAGCTACTAATACAAATGTTATCTAATGAGCTTGCCAATAGCTCTTAATGAGCTTTTCAGAATATTCCCAACCCCAGACCAGTTTCTGCTTCTGGCTTCCTCATTGAGGTGCTAGGATATTCAAGCATTAGATTTAAAATACCAGATCAAGTCCAGCACTTTATCTAATGGTTAACTATTAAGTAGAAAATCTGAAATTTTCAGACATCCATATGTCTTTAAATCCAGCTATCTAACTTAAATAGCCATATGGGACTGAATTAATTTTATATACACCATATATTAATAGCTTTAGTAATATAAAATTGCCAAAGTCTTAATAGCAAAAAATATAATTGCAAAGAAATCAAGTCATATATAACATGACCTAATTTAACAAGCTTGTATTACAAATATTATCTACTGAGCTTGCCAATAGTTCTTATCTAGCTTTTCAGAATATCCCCAAATCCCAGACCAATTTCTGATTTTGGCTTCCTCAGTGAGGTGCTAGGGTATCTGAACTTAGTTCAGTTCCATATGGCTATTTGAGTTAGATAGCTGGATTTGAAGACATATGGATGTCTGGAAATGTCAGATTTTCTACTTAATAGTTAACCATTAGATATAGTGCTGACTTGACCTGGTATTTTAAATCTAATGCTTGAATATCCTAGCACCTCATTGAGGAAGACAGTTGGGGATATTCTGAAAAGCTTTTTAAGAGCTATTGGCAAACTCATTAGATATCATTAGATAGTATATATATATGGTTGGGTCGAAAATATAGGTGGATTCATTCTATATTTTCTTAAAGACTTTATCTTGGGTTTGAAAAAGTGGGAGTATTCATTTATATAGTGACATCTGCAAAGCACATGTGAATTAGCTTATTGGCTTATTAATATTATAGATTATAAAAAAAACATCGTGCTATATAAAAAATAAATGTCTTGTTTACATAATTAAAAATAGTTTTGGGGTTAAATTGTGGGTTAGTATTGATTAACTCCCAATGTTTTGATGAAATACCATCTGTCATTGTTGGGGTTAACTTTTCAAAAAAAAACCCATTACATTTCAAATAGTAACGAGATTGAGTGTGAGATAAAGTACGAGATTGAGCGATTAAGTGTGAAGTAGTTGAATATTCAGAATATGTGGATTAACAAAATGTTTATTTTCTTCAGTTTCCCATTAATTGATTTCAAGTTTATATTAGAAGAGATAAAATAAATGATCTCCATGAGGTTGGAATACATTGTGCTTCATCAGCTCTACTTAAACCAGTTGGTCTTTTTAATATTTCAATCGACTTCCTCGTGGTTCTCAAATCATGCTTTTCCAAATTAGCAAGTAGTATTATCAAAATCAGATTTGTGACCAATTTCTAAAAAAATGTGAAGTAAAAACTGATGTATTTAACTTCTGATTTACATCATATAACCATGAAAATATTAAATGATATGTATAAGTGGGTGTGTCAATGATTATTAATAGTCGCTCATAACTCCAAAGAGAAAGGTGGAGAAAAACAGAAAAATTAAACATCATACTTGTGATGATTATACAAACTAATATACAAAACAAAATTATGTCAAGCATTGGTGGTTGAGAGGTCAGCAACAGCTGCATTACAAGCAGTTGTCCCGGGTTAGTGGGTTCACTTCCCGGCTGATGCTACGACACATGAGAAAAAAAAATTATGCTTATGCATATTGCATACTGTTTTTTTAATCTACATTTTTGACACCTTGTAATCTTTTCTATTGGTAACTTTTTTCTAAAGACTTCAATAATTGAAGATCTCCTGATTCTATCTTTAGTTATATCATCTCAATAATTGCAGTTAATCTGTGCCTCTTTAGAGTATTTTCAAAATAATCATTATGACTTAGATTGATCTAAACCTCGACAGTCAATCCAATAAAGATTTGACTCTACAATTGCAGATTCAGTATCATCACAACCATCAAGCTCAAAAAAAAAAAATTAGTTTATAGAATCATATTTTTAGAATATTGCAGACTATCCTTCAAAATTATTTTTCCTAGTGACTTTATGTTATACCAATATGGAGTTTATGTTTGCATCCATACAATAACTGTGGTGGATTATCAGTCCTTTACAAAAACTAATTTAACTGATGTAATCATATCAATATAATGAAATATTAAACCACTAAACATCATATGACCTAGGTGCAGTGCTCTCAGATCCAAGGCTCCTCACTGATGAATGCCACAAGTTAGAAACTAGTCTGGGGATATTGGATGAGTAGGCACTATAAGGATTTTATGCACAAACCTTCTTACCTCCATTGATTATTCTGGCTTGCAATGAGTGGCACTACTGTACGGAGAGTTTTGCTTTTGTATAATGAAATATCCTATATTTTAATTCATCAAACACAGCAAACAAGCACTGAAGTCTGCACTGCATCTTAACACTCAGTTTAGCCTTTCTACTTCAATAGCTATCAAAATATATTTGATCCAGATTTCCAAGCTGAAAATGATTGAAGCATGTCATTTGTGAAAATTTTTCATCATGGCTAATAAAATTTCAGGGTTTTTGACATTCAATTTTAATTCTTCATTTAATATTTTAAGAAAATTCTAAATACATGTTATGATTAATTGAATGAATACCATAATTACCAGTGCACTTTAAATCTAAAAACCAAAAAGATGAGGTTTTGTTTCTGTTTTGAAGAGATTTAAATTATCAACTCTACAGCCCATATTAATGTATGTGTTATAAAGCTAAAAATTCCTTTCATTAAAAATGTAAAATGAAAGCAAAAGCTACATTACATATTCCAATTTAACATCAGTTTTCAATTCAAATATCTTAATTTTTTCTCCAATTATAAAATTTCCTCACATATTGACATGTAGCAGCTGTATAATATTAATAAACATTCATTTATTTTCAAACATATAAAAAAACCTTATAAAGTTAACAGAGTAAACATCAAATCAATAAAAGCAAAGTGTATAAATATAAACATTTCTATCAATTAATACTATGTAGTACATCAAGATTATTACTCTAAAACTTGTTTATTAAGTAAATAAAATACTCATATATATTGCTTATAATAACTCATCTCATATACACTTTAATGCAAAAAAAATGTTTCAATAACTTCTTTATTTTCCTGACAGTTACGATTTTCCAGCAGTCTTCATCAGAGCGTTCGCAATTTCCTCTACCTTTTAAAGAACTAAATACTCTTAATCCAAATCATAAGATAAAACTTTTTAGTGAGAAGCACAGACTGTGTTCTCTTTATTCAATTCTTTTGATAGAAGCTAATCTGAGCACTTTGGGGGAAAAAACATCAATTTTTTTTTAATTATTCATATTATTTTTTAAAGCTATATTTTAAATTGCTTTTTATCATTTTAATAGACATTTGTGAAAATTTTCAATTTACACCCTTGTCAATTCAAATAATAAAATATGTAAATATAAAAATCCTCACTGATCGAGTTAATGCTTTAAAAGCGATTTATTAAATAAATGAAATACACTGCAAAAAGTTTCATCTTGGACTTTGGATTGAGAGTATTTTATTTAATTAATAAATTAGTTTTAAAATATTAATCTCGATGTATTATATATATTTATAAACAAATTACATCAATTCAGAATTAAATAATTAGCCAAAATTTAAAATTTCACAACCATTGGTGTCAACGCAAACTTCTTAAATGCAAACACAAATACATACTAACTTAATTTTATTATATTCCAATCACTTTTAATACCCAAAAAAACTTTTAAATAAAAGTTTTAGAATCATAAATTTTCAATAATAAAGATTCTTTAATTCTTTTATTTCATTCTTTTCAAAGATGATTTTTTTTATTTCATTCTTTTCAAAGATGATAATCTTGGCATATAAGGGATTTGAACTCAGACTTTCAAGCAACCTTCAACTATCCACACTATCTCATACTACGATGCACATTACCACACACATGTAGAAAAGATAAATAATCACCAATATATGTATGTCGTGCTGTACCAGCACTCATCAGTTGGTCCAGATTACCATCTCTCATACATATATATAATCAGTGCTGTATATTTCTTTCATGAATATACAATGTAGAACCAAGCTTAAATTACTTTGATCTATTTTTTTTTTAAAAAGAAGTGAGGAATAATATAAACTACTCCAGAAATGTATTATTCAATAAATTATTAAAAACAATAATACCCTTCCTCATGCTATTTCTTATTTGCAAACAAATTATAATCTTTTTTAAAACTTTATAAAAAGACAAAGAAATAAAACTTTTTTTTTCCACATTTTAAAAATTATTATTATCCATATTTTCATTTCTATCAAACAAAATATTCTTAATGAAGTTATTCGAATAGCCAATACTAAGATGAAACAAAGCTATTTTTTAGAATTACGTAGTCTCTGATTTCAATAATAATAATTTCTAAAAGCAGTTACTTTATGTGAGATAAAATTGGTAGCTATTATGTCTAATAGTAGGCCTTAAATCGTTATTTTTAATATATCAAACCATTATTATTTTTTATTTCTTATCATTAATAAATCTAAAAACTTTAATTTAATAAAACCTAACCCTCTTTTTGCAAAATATATTTTAGATAAGGATTATAACTATTAAATTTATTTCATAATTTTTCTCATTTCAAAATATATTTTATTGATTTATAGAGCAAGGTACATAATTGTGTATACAGGAAATAGTTAGAGCTGCTGTTAATAAGCATTGTCTGCAATGGGTCTACAGGGATACATTTCAGATAGGAGGTAGGTCGTCCCATCCCTTTAATCACAGCAATAGGGGGAGGAATCAGACCTTATAAAATTAGAGGCATTGTACATCGAATGAAATGGAATGTCATGAAACTTATATTTTTAGTTGTTCCCAGGTCTGAATCGCCAAATGGTCTGGACAAGTCATCTTGTCAATCTCCCTAGCCTTCTGTATGAAATTTATTAGAAGATCTTCAGGATGGTGGTCAATCCCACTTTCAAATACTTTGCAATCTATAGTCCAAATCCCAAAGTTGACAAATAAAGCCAGCCGTATTTTGGCAAAAAGCCCCTTTTCAAAGGCCAGAGGAATCATTACACAAGCCAGGTCAGATACAGACATTTTCCTCAGAACCATGCCTCGGAGACGAGACCACGAATAATTTTTCTAAACTAACTTTTCCCACTAGGAACAATCAACAATATATCTAACAACAAATTTAAATATACACAATCATAATTAATAATTTTCTTTTCATATAATTAATATAAACTAAACAAGTTAAGAGTGAATATTACCCATTCTTTCTTAATCTTATAAAACTTACAATCATATGTGAAATACATAGAACTCACCAACAACAAAAACAAATTTTTAATAATTTTAATTTTATTTGTAAATAAAAATCCATTATTAACTAACATAGAAATAAGAATCTCAATAATACTAAATCTATTAATCGATATATATTTTCTATATCTAAACTACCATATATTCAATCATTTTCCATTTTAATTTTATTTTTTTCAAAAGCCTCGAAAAAAGTTGAAATATTGTAATTAGCAAAACATTTTTTAAAAAATTATTCAAGAACATAGAAATTTCCTCAATAAGACTTTCATTAAAATCAAAATATAAAACATAAAGGGAAACCTTCTTAATGTGTTTTAATATGCATAATCATCTTAGCAGACATGAAATCATTTAGATAGCATTTTAAAAATTACACTCTGTTAAAAAAATTTAAATTTGTATATATATTTTTTTACAATATTTACTATAGCAATTTCTTTTAATCAAACTGTCATAATCTTTTTTCTAATCAGATATATTGATCATTATCAATCTTTTCCCTAAAAACTTATTTCATAATAACAAAATGGTCGGCTTTGTCTTTATGAGAACTGATTGCATCACCAACCATTAACTTATTTTTAAGATGCTGAACCTCGGGAAGACTAATTACATTTCTTTCATTATTTTTAAAATTTTCATTTAAAACTAATTGAATATTTATTTTTTGATCATCATTTCCACAATTTAATTCAAAATGATTATTCTGAAACAAACCAACTTTTTAAAACAAATACATATGCAAATAAATAATTGAACAATGAAATTTTGAAAAATAAAATTCAAACATTCAAAGGTTAAAATATTAATGAAAAAAAGGGATCAAAATAAAAATATAATCTTTTATAATAAATATTACCAATCATGAATCCTAATTACAGCAAAAATTTACAAACTCAAAAATGTAATTTGAGTGAAATAATTTTTTGCAAAACAATTAAGACAATTTGGATATGATTAAATTTATAATCACTGGAATTATAAATTATTCAAGTACCATGTATATTAACCCTCTAAGCATGAGCCAAAGACTCTCACATTTCAGCATTTTTGATGTTTTTCTTTGTCTCACAAATCAATGTAAAATATATGATTAAATGATTATTATTTATCAGAAAATAATAAATTTGACTTCATTTGATAGATATTTTTGTTTACTACTGAAATAAATTGTAAATGTTCACATTTTGTTTCTGTAAATATTTAAAAAAATGAGATTGTAATCAAAACAGAGTTTAGATGTCATCGTTTCTAGAAAGATTATTTTCAGTTTACAAAATCAATGAAATATTTCTTATTTCATATTATTTTTAAAAATCCAAATGAGTATTTATTTATTTCTCATATCTAATGAATTATGCTTTAAAAGTTTAAAATATTTGAATATTTATTGCAAAATTGCGATATTTTCATACTCGTAAGTATAAGTAGATCGCTTACATAGAAGCTAATCTTGTAAATTGCTTCAGGCCATATTTACATTCACTGCTAATATAATGTTATATTTTTGAAAATAAAGTATTTCAAATCAAAATAAGTTATTAATAATTTATATTTCTTGATATCTAATAAATACAGTGCAAATTATTGTAAAAAAATTAAAACTGTAATAAATTCGCAAATAAACATGTTTTTGGTCATTGGAACTATTTTCTTTAAACAATGTCATAAAATGCCGAATGTTTTATAGCCTTGGCAACATACAATGGCTGAGCATGTCAGGGTGAGGCTTATGTGTATTGTAAGAGTGGGAATTTTGAATTTCCCACCTTCTAACATAAATTTTTTAGCGAAATTTTTATATAATAAAATATACTGTTTTACGTACATTTTAACATATAATATTTATGAAAAAAGTTACCAGGAGGTGAATTGGTCCAAAAATGAACTAATTCATGAGAAGTCAACCAAGGGATAATGCACTTCCCTCTATTGTGAAATTTGCTTTGCAAATGTAAAATGAATATTTATATTAGCTTTTTCAATTCTTATAAGGTTAGCTAATAAGATAAATGGTATTACTTAGGATGGTTCCACTTTCATTCAATGTAGTTAATACTTTAATTTCATAAGTGCTAATTTTAACTCATTTTAATACTCTCATGAAAAAATTTCAAAAATCAAATTAAAAAAAAAAATACAGCACTAACAATATGTATTTATCGAAATTATAAATGTTTTGAGCACAATCTATATTAATATATCAGATTTGCTTTGCAAATGTAAAATGAATATTTACTTTTCCAATTCTTATAAGGATAGCTGATCTGAATAATATCCTTTAGTGGATTGTTTATCTTTTAAGAACAGTAAAAGCAGATGTAAATATTCATTTTTATTTGGGAGGCAAGTCTGATAATAAAGGACAGTGTATTGATGTAAGCCAAGTTTGAAAGTCTTATCTTTAAAATGATTATATTGTTAGTAGCATTAAATAATATAACAGTAACAGATAGAGGATAAGACAAGTATAGAAAGCCACTCAAAATCACTTGATAATTAGAAATCTTTTGAATTACAACTTTTCTTTTATTATTCCTCTATGTAAAGAACTAGAGAAAGAATATGTACCATTTCATCATTATGTGCAATAATTTAAAAGTAAGTATCCTTCCTGATCACAAAAACAATAAAAAAGACAAAGAAAAAATAAAAATCTTAAATATAAACATACATGTAAGTATAAATTTGTAAGTTTTTAGTTTTTAATCAGTGCATTTTTCATCGTCTAGCTCAGTCCTATCACAATCACTCATCCACTCCGAAGTCAGAACAACATCTCATACTATGGCTACATAGTATAATATCTAAAATATGTTTTTCAATGATATAATTGCAAATTACAATTGATAATATATTTAGACATAAAAGGGTTTAGGATGTATAAATACAACACATTTAAGTAACGTATCTTAGGCAAATTGGAAATTATTTAACGATAAAACAAAAAGTATATTATTTATATATCAAATAATCAGTCAATGCACAGTCAAAAGCAAATTAATATTTAATATTAATAAACTAATTTTTAGGAATTCCTTATGTAAATATTTGAAAACCAGACATTTGAAAACCAGACCGTCTTCACAAACGTGGAGCTTAATTGTAAATATAGGGGATTTGAACTCAGACTTTCAAGCACCCAGCAACTATCCATACTATCTCATACAACTGATATACATGACCACACACATGTAGAAAAGCATGAATGAAATACTATATTGGTGATTATTTATCTTTTCTACATGTGTGTGGTCCTGTATATCAGTTGTATGAGATAGTGTAGATAGTTGGTGGGTGCTTGAAAGTCTGAGTTCAAATCCTCTATATTTAGGATTTCCTTATATATATAATACAAATATGCATATATACCAGCAATCACATACACACAAAGTTATATAGATTGGTTCAAACAATTCGTTTTATAAACACATAAAACAGATCATCATTTCAGGCTGTTTATATAGATTTTTATAAAAAAACCAAACCAAATTTCTGGTGTTCTGGTGACAACATATACTTGAGGGTGACAATGTAGACACTTATCATCAATATCATATTACTAATATGATTGCAATACTTGTCATAATATTCACATAAGAGATCACCTACTATAATAATCAATGCAGCCTCCTATAAGGACCAAATTAATTCTATGGAATAAATAATAAAATCATAACATTTCCTCTAAACCTCACATGACCACCACTTCTTATGCTTATGTATAACTGTTTTAAAACAGGCAAAACTCACTATACGTATTGCCACACACAGCAAGCTAGAGTAATCAATGAATGCCAAAAGGTTTGTACATAAAATCCCTATCTAGTGTCTACTCATCCAATATCCCCAGACTAGTTTCTGGCTTGTGACCTTCATCAGTGAGGAGCCTTGGATATGAGAGCACTGCACATAGACCTTAGGATCTAATGCAAACCTCCAGCCACCTTTTATCTCCATTTAACTACAAAACTATGTATAGTGAGTTTTGCCTATTTTAAAACATTTCCTCTATTATATTTTTTATTTGGGAGCAAGCAGTTTGATGGATACTCAGACACAAACTCTTTTAGTAATCAAAAGTGATACATTGAAAGATGATTTTCATATAGTGATTTTCATAATTACATTCAATCTTTTAATTTTTAACAAGTTTTATTTTTTAGTCAAACTTGTAATGTGCACATGTATATATAAACACATATATGCATACATAGAGAGCTTTATAGAATTATTCCATTGTAAAATATTATCATTTATCTGCTAAACCTCTAATGCTTATTATGATGGGAGAAAAAAGATTTAGAAAATTTAATAAATAATTGCAAAAAATGATGATGAGAACAACAACAACAACAACAACAATAATAATAATAATAATAATAATAATAATAATAATAATAATAATAATAATAATAATAATAATAATAATAATAATAATAATATAATGCGGTCCTGCTGTGTCTTTAGTTAGATGAATTAGATAAACGTTTCCAACAAGAGTACATAAAAACTACTGAATTGCCAAAAAACAGTTGCTTAAAACATCACCTGAAGATAATTAATATTCACACCTATCGGGAAAAACGGACTTTTTACTCACAAAGTAAGTGATTTATTGCTTATAATTTTGTTTTTCTAGGCGCTATTCAGACCCTATATATTGTCAATATGGCATCCACATCGGATTCCAAGATAAAGTTTGGCGCGAATCAGACCACGAATATATAGCAACATTAGAGCACAGACAACATACGCGAACATAGCTGAATTAAATTTGCAAAATGCAAAACAAATCCCAAGATTTAGAAGGGCTAATCAGGATGACCTGAATGAAGTAAATGATATAAATATGAATCAATATGATGCCAATGTGCCTTTACGTAACGTTTGGTTAAAAGAAGAAGTGGAAGAAATA
This sequence comes from Epiperipatus broadwayi, assembly GCA_028023455.1. Taxonomy (NCBI): domain Eukaryota; kingdom Metazoa; phylum Onychophora; class Udeonychophora; order Euonychophora; family Peripatidae; genus Epiperipatus; species Epiperipatus broadwayi. The sequence goes on along the minus strand of JAQFVV010013059.1, from coordinate 234,372 downwards.
AATCGCCGATTTAATGAAACTATACCGAAAAAATTATTCATGTCATTTAAGAAAAAATTAAGACTTTGGAAAATTATGCTCTTGTGATTGTAGATAGAGAGATGCAAAACTATCACACTGGCATTATTAAAAATACCTATTTTGGGTATAATATACACGATTTCACAAAATTAATGAAACCCTTTGGGCAACCGATATACATGAAGGCAATGTATCACTCGGACATACCTACACTAGTTTATTCAAACTGGTTTTATTTCAAAATCAAAATGAATGAAGGCATAAGACCTGAAGACATCCCAAGCATAATAATGGATCAGGAAGCAATACTGACTATACAAATTAATGGGCTTAGGCTACAATGTTTTGTGTGGGGAAGTAGAGATCACCTGGCAATAGACTGTGGAAGAAAACACAACAGCAATGACCAGTCAACAGCTAAAACACAGCAAATATTAATTAAAGAATACACAACAGAGCAAACAGAAGATCAAGCACACCAGACAAGAAGATAGAAAATCCCAAATACCCAGAGAATGGCCGAGAAATAGATGACATGCAAAAAAAATAAAAATAAAAAAATGGGAAGAAATGACAGATAAAGAATATACAAAGGAAAAAACAGGAAATCAGCCAAGACCAGATAAGAAGAGAAAATACACCAAACATAAAGAATGTGACCAAGAGATGGGTGACATGCAAAAAAAATTATAAACAAATAGATGATATGCAAAGAAATAAGACACAAAGTTTGCTGAAAGTTGCTGATCAGTCAGTACTATCACAGCTGCTTGAGTCAGACAAACTCACCACTGAAAAAGAAGGCAAAAGAATTGAAGTCGGTCCAAAACAGATAAAGCCTCATCAAAAAAAAACAATCAAAAAAAGGAAATCAAGATGACAATCAAAGACTGGAATCTGAGACTGGAATAGATGATATACCTGATGAACACCAAAGATCAAAAATAGATATAGACATTATGCAAAAAAATAATAAAAAATGTGGAGAAATAAACCAACCAGATGAAGAAGATATAATTGAAGCCACAGAAAATAAAACGAGCACAGAAAAAAAAACTAAGTCACACCAAACAAATTGAGGGTGACCCAGAAAAAGATGACGTAAAAGGGAAAAATAGTTTTGTTTTATATTTACAATTTTTTAATTATTTTTTAATGTGTCAAAGCATCGGCCGGGAAGCAAACCCCAGGACAACTGATTGTAAGGCAGCTGTGCTAACCACTTAGTCACCAACTTATTTTTATATTTACAATTTTGACAAACAAAAACAAATTCTTGGTCTTTCTATGAATAACGTTAATGTGCTAATACAAGAAAAGATTACGTTTGACATGGGGGGGGACATAATCATAGCACTCCAGCTTGTCAGTCCAATTGGTATTAATTTTTGAAAGATTGTAAAAGTGTTGACTAAGGCAGTAGTTCAAAACCAAAGGCAGAAGATATTATGATTCTTTTAATTACAGATCTGGACTCCCATTCATGATGATCTATTTACCTATTTACAAGTGGAGCTCAATTTCAAGTAAAACAAACCTGCATTAATTGGAAAAAGACTGTCTAATATTAAATGGCACATTATTAAACATGCAAAACTCTCCATACAGTAGTGCCACCCTGTGCCAACTAGAGTAATCAATGGATGCCAAAAGGCTTGTGCATAAAAACCCCATCTAGTGCCTATTTGTCCAATATCCCTAGACTAGTTTCTGGCTTGTATGGAGTTTTGCATGTTTAATAACAGTTATGTGCTAGCATAAGAGATGGTGATCATGTGATTAAATGGGACATTGGTAGACTTTGAAAATTTGAAGTAGAGATAAAGAAGAGTAGAGGTACTTTATTATAAAGTCACAAATATTTGAAGTACCAGTAGAATAATTAGTATTGTAAATTAAATATAAGAGAACAGCATTGTGGAGATTGTTGCTATAGCAAACAGAGTGGCAAGATTAATTACTGAACTTAATGGAAGTTATAAGCTGAAAATAATTTAGGTTTGTGCCTGTTTACTGTTTTTCTTGAGAACAATCTTTAGTAAAAATAACATAAAAATATCCAAACAAAGATACAGCAAATTTGGATTATATTTTGACTAATAGAAAATATGTATTTTATTAGAAAGACCCTAGACTGCAATGATTTTATAGATTCAATACAGGAAGAAATGATCAATTAATGAGATGTAAAAAACATATTACTGCAAACTAGAGAGACAAAAACTATTAAGGAAGACAATTAACAACAGATATTCTTAATCTTCAAAAATATTCCAAAGATTTTAAATAAAACTTGCAAATTGTTCTAAAATAGTAATTAATTTTACAAATAACTCAGATGAGATTAATTAAGAAAATAATTAGTATTGTACTATGAACTGCTTGCTACTCTGATAGGGGGCACAAAAAAATAGCAACTCACCAATCAATTTTCAACTGAGACAAGGTAATATATAAAGAAAAGAAGAAAGTCATTACATAAAGAAAAAAAACAATGTGATCATTTAGAATAATTGAATATTTGAAATTCACATGATCACCATCTCTTATACTAGCACATAATTGTTTATAAACAAGGCAAAATTCTCCATATAGTAGTACCACCCTGTGCCAACCAGAGTAATCAATGGATGCCAGAAGGCTTGTGTATAAAATCCCTATCTAATGCCTACTCATCCAATATCCCCAGACTAGTTTCTGGCTTGTGCCTTCGTCAGTGAGGAGCTTTGGCATCCATTGATTACTCTGGTTGGCACAGGATGGCACTACTGTATGGAGAGTTTTGCCATGTTTAATATTTGAAATTGTATAAAATGGCACATATAAGTGTGAAATATCAATGAAAACTATAGAAGAAAACAAGTTTTAAAAATGGAAACATCTTAGTATTGAAAAGAAAGTTGTTTCAGCAGTAAAAAAGAATAGCTCTATTATTAAATAAAAAACAATTATACGGTATATGGAAGAGTTGTCTTTTAAAATTTTTAATGAAGGACTGAAACATATGATTAAATCAATGAATAAAGGGAAATCTCCAGGGAATAATGGAATTACTATAGATACTTCAATATAGGCAGGTGAAGAAATAGAAAAATTGTTGACAAAACTATATACCAAATGACAAAATGATATACCAGGTCATTAGTTTTATCCTGTAGCTTGTAAATAGCTTATCTGTGATATCCGTACAAAGGGTTTCCAAATGCTTGCAAAAATATTATAAATGTTAACAATTAATGTTGAACGAAAAATAAATGAATGAAAAAAAAAAAAAAAGAATCGAAATGACTAACAAATCATAATTTCATATGATCACCAATTTCTTATACTTGCAATAGTAAACTGTTCAGATCATAGTGCCACCAAGTGCAAGCCATAGTAATCAATGGATGCAAGAATATTTGGGCATAAAATCTCCCTTTAGTATCTACTCATCTAATATCCCCAGACTAGTTTCTAATGTGAAGCCTTCATCAGTGAAGAGCCTCTAAACCTTCTTGAAACCATTGATTATTATGGCTTGAACTTGATGGCACTATTCTATGAACAGGTTTATCTATTTGTGTAAAAATTAGTTTTCCTAATGCAGTTACTCTTGAAAATAGGCAAAATTAAAATTATTTGTAAAAATAGCTATTTAATAGCTTTTAAAATGTATTGACTTAATTTTGTGTGGAAAGTATTCTTTGTTTTCATTTGTCTTAAAAATAAGTATGGAAATCATTTGAAAAACTTCGAATTCAGAATACAAATTTCATCTATTAACCCATATAACAAAGCTTGTAAGCCAAAAATATATACCTTTTCATTATTTCATTAAACTTACCAAGTAATATTTGCCATGACTCAATGTTCTGGTGATGCTGATGTTGGTATTATTACTATTAGTAGTAGGATTATTATTACTACTATCACTTCTACTACTATTACTATTATTATATTATTATTAATTATTAGATTTAAGAATGTTATATTTAAAGATGATTATAGTTTAACAAATCATATTTTAAGTACTAAGAGAAATTATGAAAAGCATTAGTAAGTAGAAATTGCAATTTTTCATTCAATTAAAGCACATTTGACTCTATATAAATTTTTTAGGGATTAAAAAGTTTGTAACATCAAAAAATAAATTTAGAATATTTCCAAATTCTAAAGAATTTTAATCAAAATATAACAGGAGTGATTAGAATGAATGGTGACCCTAAGGAGATTTGTATTAAGAATATACAACAAAGCAATTCCATATTTTTAAAAAATTTTAAAGCAGAATTATGGGAAAAATTTTATGAATTCAATAGAGAAGCTAAGAAAATAAAAATAAATGAATATTACTAGGTTATATAGATTTTTTAATTGATGTGGTTAATTAAAAAAATAATACTTCAAACCTCTGAGAAATGTTATAAGACTTTCTAGAGGAAAGCACAAAAATAGAATCAAAGATAAATGTTAAACAGAAATGTTCAGTGGCTTCTTGGAAAAAGAAAAAATTGGAGATTGATAATTAAAAAAAATAACTATAACTAACTTGGTCAGATCATTAATACAAATGTAAATATAATAGAGAAAATACTTTAGAGTTAATTTTTTTTAAAAATATGGCTTACTAATGTTTTATTTATGCTTCCTTATAGAAATGAGATTTGAATGCTTAATAAAAAATTAAAAAAAAGAGATTATGTAATATATAGGGTATATGAGCACAGACTTTCACATGACCCAGCACTCGCCACTCTATCTCATAACACTGATACATATGTCAAAAAGATAAATAATCACCAATATATGTATTTCATGCTAAACCAGCAATCATCAGTTGGTCCAGAATTACCATCTCCACATATATATGCTACAAGTGCTCAGATATATATTAAGATAGCCAATCTTCATACTTTAATAGACAGGCTTCAATCTACTCTACACTCCAACTCTTCAACCATCCATCCAATTGAAAATCTGATGATGGAATGCTCAAAGGCTACCTTGAGGCTGAGATTAAGTGCTGCTGGGTCATGTGAATGTCTGTGCTCATATACCCTATATATTACATATATAGACACAGGTATATAATAAGCTTGTGTTTCAGTTATTAAAAAGAAATTATGGACTGCTGGTTGTAGAGTTGATATGAAGAGATGTAAGTTGGGAATAGCAAGAAGAGATAAAGTTGAATTGCATGGGTGAATTGAACTAGACATATCATTAGAAGAGATGACAGTAGATAGATAACTAACATCTTAAACTAAATTCTAAAATAACCTAGAAAGACACCATGTATTAAATAAATGAATTAAACAAGGAATGATGTGAAGAAGAAAAGTTCTAATAAGAGAAACCTGAATTAAACTTGGAGAGAACTTCAAATCATAATAGAGTGATAATCATCAAAAATGTTGATAATATATAGTAATAAATAATATACATAGTACTATATGATAATTGAAAGCATAAAACAATATATATATATATTAATAAATGAATAAATTTAAATTTTAAATTAAATGAATTTTACATTTACTAAAACTATGTTGCACAATGAAGCAAACATGTTTGGAATAATGAATTTATGATAACAATGATTACAACATAGGCTTAAGTGTTTTCAAAATAATTGATAATTAAGAACACTTATTTAAATACATTATAATTTTTAAGCTATCAATGGTACTTAAAAATTGTAATAATGATTTTTAAAGAGAAAACAGTGTGTATATGGACATAGCAGAATTATACAAATTTAATAGAAGTAATTAAACTGATTATCATAAATGACCTTGCGTAGGGAAAATTAAATATGGATATAATTGTAATATATATATATATGTGCAAGAGGGGTCATTTTCAGCCTGCCTTTTTTGTTACTGGTTCTTAATTTATCTATCCTCTGTAATCAAATATATAATTAATTCTCAACCCATATTTAATTGTCAGATTTTTGTTCACTTGTTCAGAATCTAAACTATAAATTAGATTGAAATTTTGAGGTGAACATCTCCGAGGCAACGGAACAGTAAACTTAAATATTCGAAGCATCTACACAAACAAAACAATTTTAGATTTTTTTTTTTAGTGCAATGTGCAAATATAACATAGTAGTCGAATCCTCTCTTATTTATTCAGATTCCTATAAATTGTTTTAATATAAAAGCCGTGTTAATTTTTTTCTAGTCTTATAACAATATAAAATAAATAAGTTAGACATTAAACACAACGACAAAAAAATATCAACATTTTAATTTTGTTACTTTATAAAAATTTACGAACATAAAGTAATTTAATAGATAAATAAAATATATTTCTAAAAGAAAAACAAAGATTTTAAAATTCAAATTAATAATAAAGGTGACTAATACATTATAAGACAATTATCAGTGTGATGAGATGTACACGGCTACTCCTTTGTCGAAGTCACAGACCCATAATAACACTACACTGTATTAAAGGTTTCCATTAGCCATTAGCTGGTGCTGCCCTCTGCAAATTAAAATTAACAACTAATTTAAATAAATGATTGCGGCCAGGAAAGACAATATTAGCATTAAAAATATATAAATACATATTTATTATGATTTTAAATAATTTCTTGTAAGAGCAGGGCTAATTTTAAAAAATAATAATTAAAAATAAATAAATAAATGAAAATAATTTAAACTAGAATTTTAATTGTATAACTTTAATTAATTTAGCCAACAGTATAATTGAACGCCATAAAAATTTTAAAATTAAATTTTAAAAAAAAATTAGATATATATTTTAAAAAATGTAAAATTATATTTATTTTGGAGGTTATTTCAAAATTAATTGTATTTAACTGCCATCTACAGGCAATATAAGTAAGTTGACTAAAGATCCATTTTTGTCAATAATTAAATACTTTTTAATAATGTAAAATAAAAATATTAATTATATTTTTTCGATGATAATTATTTATTAGTATATGCAAATATATAATTATCTCTTTAAAGTTTATAATCTAGTTTTAAATTTTGAATGTTAAAACGAACTGTTCTAAAGAAGAAACAAGCAAAGACAATTTAACAACTAAAATCATATGTCATCGCTTGGTTATTTATACTGCCTATTGCGCTGTTATTCAACCAGCCTTCAAGCAGAGAACTTAAAATGTAGTTTATGCCTATAGAAAAAGAGATGAAGAGAATTAGAAAGAGGAGTGTGGATAAATGGCATATTATGAGACAAGAATAGGAGAAAAGAGAGTAGAAAGAAAAGAAAAAAGCGAACATGTAAAAAAGAATGAAAAATAAAGGTATAAAAAAAAACGGGGAGGGGGGGTAAATGTGCAAATATAAAAGTGTATATGTATCAATTTTATAAAAATTTAGAAAAAATTTTTTGTAATAAAAAAAGAGAGAGATAAAGTGTCAATCTTTTTTACTATTTTTTTTCAACTAATTATATTGTGATCATCGAAATTTAAATTTGTGTTAACTATTTTGAATATAAAAATTTGCTCTAACAAATGTAAAATTTTATTATAGTAGTGACTTATAAAGTGAATTTAGAAAATCCCAAAGTTAACTACTGACTGACATTATAAATAAATAACTAATATTAAGTTATTGTTTGTCTTAAGTCTTCTATAATAAAAAATATTACAGCTTTTGATATTCCATGTTTAATTTTTTTTTTTTAATTTTTTTTTTTTAATTTACCAATATATTTCTATCTATAGTCACAGTGACTTTCTTTCTTTGATAGTTTAAAATCAGTTATTTATTTTTTAAAGTATACTATTCAAACAACATTGCATGACTTTCTCATATGCTTCTCAAAAACAGTTAAAAATCATTGCGATGCGCTGTGGCTTCTCCTTTATCGAAATCAGAAATCTCTCAGCCACTGTCCAGAGAAACTTGTTAGCCGTCTTTCCTTTCTTTTCCAATCGCCACTGTAAGTTTTCCCCATATTCTCTATCCCGCTCCATCCCATTTCCACAACATCATCTTTGTCCACTCCATGGCCTTTATCTTTTTCCAAACCCAACATAAAAACCAAGACCAACTTTCTGTATAAACATTTCATTTATATTTATTCTCCCACAACTTCATTATTTGTACTCTTTCTGTTTGTAGGCATTTACATTCAATTAACAGATGCCTAATGTTTTCCAGCCTTCCTTATATAACTTGCAGACTAAATCACCCACATTTCTCCATTTGTGTGTATATTCCTTTATTGCTAATGATTCTCTTTAAGCTTTAAACAATAAATTACTTTCTTGCTTTTATTGTAAATTAATTCACACCCAATATTCTGTCTACTTCTATATATATTTCTCTCCATTTCTCCAACTCCCTATTTTTTTATTAATGCATCTATTCTTCTATCCCATTCTTTGCCACTATAACAATCAACAATTCTCCTAACATAGTCACCACACTTTTTGTACAAATATACTGATATAGTCTTTATCCAAATCTTCTGCATACTATATTATCTTTCTCACTCATATTGCTGCCTGCCCTTTACTTGTAACTCAATTAAATACTATTTTGGCTATTCTCTTACTATCCATAAATTGCAATCCACTGAACATTTTTATTTTGCTTTTTGCATCTGTCATATAAAAACTTGGCCATACCATTTCTCTTTATTAATTGCCTCCTTTGTCATCCACACATCTGCATCTAATTCACATCCTCCTTCTTTTCTTTGTGTTTTTTCTAAGTAATCTAACATCTCTTTACTATCACTTAATGCATCATTACCATAAGTTAATCCTGCTACTACCACTCCCTTCCATACAATTCTTGCAACATCATATTTATTATATGAAAATACTGTTAATTTTTTATCAGTCCATCTCTTTTCTTTGCTTCATTTATCTTTTTTTTTTTCCATTCATGCAAACATTACTCTTCAATCTATATTAGAGCCATCTAATGTGAACTTGAATAATCAAATATCCCATTCCTAGACTAATTTGCAACTCTTTCTTTCATCAGTGAAGACTAGCACACAACACTGAAATTAATGCATGTATGTCCAAACAGCCATCGTTTACTTTATATTATTAAAAATAATAGCTTGAAATTAAAAAAAGAAACTATTCCAAGTAACAATAACTCATCTACTTGCATATGATTTTTTTTTAAACATTTTGAAAATTATGTATATTAAAAAATATAAATGTATTAAATGGATAGTTTTTATTTTTTATTTTCCATATGTCAAAGCATCGGCCAGGAAGTTAACCCGCGACAACTGTCTGCAAGACATTGATTGCAAGGCAGCTGCACTGATTTCTCAGCTACCAATGCTATAATATAATATGAATAATGCCGACAAGTAATATATATCAAATACATGTAAAAAAGAAAAAAAAGCTGAGGATATTTGTTTTCTTATATCTTATGGAAACGAAATAATTTTTAGTATAATTTATGACCTTTAATTTTATTTTGCAATTAAACTAATAGAGAAGAATAAGTGCAAAATATAAGTCAGTTTCCATTACACATATGAAATGCTTTATTAATGTGCTGAATGTTATCATTTCTGGGATCAACTTGATATTTAATGTCAAGCATTGGTGGTCGAGAGGTCAGTGACAGCTGCTTTACAAGCAGTTGTCCCAGGTTAGTGGGTTCGCTTGGCTGATGCTATGACACATGAGAAAAAAAAATAATGATAAAATCAGACATTAAGTATTTCTCTGTGTTATGTTTTCCTGTTACATGGAAAGAAATCTGAAGTTCGGAATAAATTATTAGAGATTTGTATCCTTTCAAAAAGGCAAAATAAAAGGAAACGGTGATGAAAACTAAGCTGTGGTTAGTGAAACTAAAAACAAACTTTAACATTTATTTTAAACTTAAACTTATCTGAGAGAAACATATCAATTAACACTTTCTGTCAATCCATAAAATCTCTGTAAATCCAATTTTTAATACTTCCATTTTGTGAACAGTTGACATATAAAATAGTTTTTTTTATTTAAAATATTTAATCATTATTTCTTAATAAATTTTAAAGAATTTACAGTTAAAAATAAAATAGAAAGTAATAAAAATTACTTTTGCAATAATCATGGTTTGACTTTGAATTATTATAAATAAATATGCTTTTACCATTAAAAAAAAACATACAATGTTAAACTCTACAGACATTTATGTTTTTGATTCTTATTTATCTACTTCTTAAAATTCAATATTCAAGAATCTAAAGTTGCAACTTTGACTCCTCTGATAGAGTTTTCGGGGACAGGCCAGCAATACCTGAAGAAGAGCAGAGAATAATACCACTAAATATATTGGGTAGTCTATCAATCTGTATTAATTTCACCTCTGAAAATATCTTTCATCTATAGAAATATTTTCATTTTGATATTTTATTCAGATTCTTATAAACTCCTTAACAATAAACTATTCCATTATTTATTTTTATTTCTTTAATCGTTATTCAAATTACTACTTTCTAAACCCTATGCATTCACTACTGATGATTGTTTTCATTTCGTTTTTTTCAAATTCATCATTAGCCTCATTATTTAAGAGCAAAGCATCTATCAATATACTAAAGATAAACAAAGTCACATTTATTTAAGGTGAAGCGAAATCTTTCACTCACCAACTAATAGTGCTGGATATTCATTTCTTCCCAAATCTGGAATCACTCACTTTTAATAACAGTCACAAACTCTCCATACAGTAGTGCTGCCCAATGCAAGCCTTAGTAGTCAATGGGTGCAAGAAGGTTTGTACATAAAATCCTTATCTAGTGCTTACTCACCAATATCCCCAGACTCATTTTTAGCTTGTGACTTTCATCAGTGGTAACCTTGAATCTGAGATCACTGCACCTTAAGATCTAATGTAACACTCTAGAAACCCCTTTTATCTATTTAGTTAACTATGAAGTTAGAATACCAGGATGAAAATACAGTAATATTTTCAATCCAAGCTCATTTGCTTGAGCAATGCTCTCAGATCCAAGGCTTCTCATCGATGAAAGCCACAATCTAGAAACTAATCTGGCAATATTGGATGAGTAGATACTAGATAGGATTTTATGCACAAAGCTTCTTGCATCTATTAGTTATTAAGACTTGCACTGGAAGGCACTACTGTATGAAGAGTACTGTTATTAACAGCTTGTGTAAGCATAGATAATGGGATCACGTAATGTTTTGGTGTTTTTACATCACTCACTTTTCCAAGTAATTAACATCAATAAAAGTATTATCAGTAATATATATATATATATCAGTGCAAAAAAATCTGCATATAAAATGCATAAAAGTATGTGAAAAAAATTTTTTTTTCATTATACACACATAAATTCAAAAAAATCTTATTGAAATATTTGATCATTTTCTCTATTCAATATGATGACATAACAAAATTATTGCAAATAATAATAATTGGATTTTATGCTTTATAATTAATTTTGCTTTAATTTGTTAACCGTTTTTCTATTTTGCCCGGTTTAGTAACATAGGACATGGGTGGATTCTGAAGTTTAAGATTCACGAATCATGACTCAACTATGTTACTTCCGCTATTTGAACTACTTACAAATTTCTGAGTAATAAACTATTCAATTTTTTTAAAACTATTTTCATGTAATTTCAAAAATTATATTAAATAAAATAAAGTCTCACTGAAATGCATAATATCACTACAAATATTGTGTCAACCATTTGTAGCCGAGATGTCAGTGCAGACAGTTGTTGCGGGTTCGCTTCCTGGCCGATGCTATAACATATGGGAAAAAAATATTGAGTTGCTATAATAAATTGTTTGGGGGGGGGGGGTGAGAGTGACATGCATTGGAAAACTGTCCTAGGTGAATAATCATTATTATCTTGATTTCCATATGCATACTTACTATAATTTCATTATATTTTGTGAAAAAAAAATTGCAAATAATAAACAAAATACGAAATGAAAAAATTATTATAAATATATTTTATGTGCATGTAAAAGTATTACTTCTGATTGTTAAAACAAACATTTTGAGTTCGGGTTATTGTTGTACTTTTAGACATTCTCAAATTTCGGATTTTAAATAACTTTTCATGTTAAGTATATAATTAAATGGGTTTATTATTCAGAATTCATAAGAAGTTTAGTTTTAAAAGTGATGGAGTATCCATGGACTTTGAGTTTCAGAGTGTACTCTGTTACTGCATCAAACCATGCAGAACCAGATTTTACAGATACAGTGGTATAGAAATGCATGATGCTCAAAAATTGTCTATTTTTATTAAAGTCTAAAATTTAATGCAAACCCAAATAAATTATTCTAAAATCCCAAATCTGAAATGATGGTTGGAAAATCTAAAAACTCCAGGAAAAATCTGGACAGGTCATTGCAAAGAATATACCATGAAATGCCAATATTTAAGACAATCTTAGAAGTAATAGAAATCTATGTTGATAGAAGATTTTGAATTATTATGCTATGCAGAAATTTATAAATAGATTAGATATAACAAGTTATCTTATAAACAATAAATTCGGAAAGATAAAATTCATTCTGCTACTTATATATATATATATGTTCACATAAGGCTAATTCACAATGATAATCTTTCATTTAATATAATATGAATTGAGACATCATCAGTTTTTAAATTGCTTTAAAATGTTAGACATGGATTGGAATTGTGTTATGATTTAAATTTGTTTATTATATATATAACCATTAGAAACCAGTCAACACTTAAATAATTCCAATATAGATAACAATCTCAAATTGTTGTCATGGCAACCTTCTTTTAACAATAAAGGTAAAATCCCACCTTTATTTAGGTCCCATATAGATCTAAATATTTCAATTTGACCACAAAGATTGAATAATTTATTGATACAAAGAAATTTAAATAAACCTCCTTAAGCAGGTGAATATAACCTATATGCAGACTAATAAGTAGTCAATTATAACATTACAAATTACAATTATAATTTTCAAATTGCACATAAAGTATTATTTAAATAATCTATATATAATTTATGAATATCTAAGCATGTATAAGTCAATGCATGAAACAGAATACATATGCCATAAAATATTAAGAGCCACACATGCTTTCAAAGTAGTACATCCTATTCATGGTACTTAACTATTAAAATGAAAGAAAAAAATTATTTAATGAATCAAATTTCAGTGTATTCAGCTACACATTACTATATCTCGGATTCAAACATGATTAGAATTAACAAGATCTTAGACTTCCTTACTTTTTATTTTTCTATCAGTTGATTCATCATATGAATGTTAATTTTGTGAGAGCTATAATGTTTAAACTTTCTTATGACCTCCCAAGCAACAAAACCATTCAATTTTTTTATGTCCAAAAGATTTTTCATGATAAAATGAAAAAAAATTAAATTGATAATTAAGATTTTTTTTATATTGATAATATGGGGATAATTGATTATTGGGCTCAGAAAATTAGCATTGTATGTAATGAATCAAATGTTAGCAAAAGGAAAAAAATTAAGAAAGCCTGGAACATTAGTAATACTAAAAATGTTTTGAATCAAGATTTAGTAATTTGCAACTGAGCATGCTTTGAGATTTTGATCATTAATAACTTTTTTTTATTTTAATAGTTGATTACCATGAATCTGATGTACTGCATTAAAAGCGTAATATTTTATAAAAACACCACATGACCACTATTTCTTATGCCTACACAAACTGTTAAAATAGTATCAAATTCTTCATACAGTAATGCCACCAAGTACAAGCCATAGTAATGTATGGATGCTAGAAGGTTTATGCATAAACTCTATCTAAGGTCTACTCATCCAATATTCCCAGATTAGTTTCTAGCTTGTTGTAATTGTCCTTCAGTTTAATCATTCATTGTCAGGCATAATGTCTATTATAAATAATTTCTAATTAGGACAGAAACATATCATTTTTATAAAATCAAAAATATGTAAAACCTAAACTACCACTGAACATCACTTGATTACCATTCTTTATGCTTACACAAGCTGTTTACACAGAGGCAAAACTCTCCACAGTAGTGCCACTTAGTTCAAGCCAGAGTAATCAATGGATACAGGAAGGTTGGTGCATAAAATCCCTATCTAGGCCTACTCTAGGTACAGTGCTCTGAGATCCAAAGCTCCTCACTGATGAAGGCCACAAACTAGAAACTAGTCAGGATATTTGATGAGTATGCATTAAATTAGAGATTTTATGCATAAACCTTCATGCATCCATTGATTATTTTGGCTTTCACTGAGTGGTGTTATGGTATGGAGAATTTTGCATCTGTGCAAACCACCACTGTTTAATTTAATGTTCCAGATGGAAGATTTTTTTAAATATGCCCAGAAAAGTTAATTATACGCTGCAACTGATATATTATATGTATTAATAAGCAAAAGTAAAATAGCTTTAATTATACCATTGCAAAGCAAAGATGTATCATTACATCTATGCAGAGAAAGAATAAAGAAGAAGCCAATAGTGTGAGTTTATATTTTCTCTTCTTATTTTATCGTCTAGCAAAATAAAGCTAGATGCCCATTAATTGACCAATAATTGAAAGGTTAGCGAGATCTGGCTATCTAAATGCAAAAGTCTTAAGCTTCAATAAAATTTAAATTAAATTTCAAGTTTCGCCATTTTCAAACTCAAATGAAAAAATGTTATATAATGAGATCATTATAATGGCTACTTATTTGAACAGATAAAAGCTGTCTATTAAAGCTATTATATTCATAATTAAAAATCTCTGACTCTTCTAATATATTGACGTCAACTGAAAATGAGACACAGCACGCAGAACTATGGTTTGGGAAGCTTATGTTTCTTCATCATATGTATTAGAAATAATATTTTTTAATTTTATAAATTAATAATGAAAAGATTTATATTTAGAAGACTTTATTATTTATTTGAAATAATTATATAATATTTAATACTCTAAGGTTTAAAGACTAAAGATATTTAGTTCATTTTCAGCAAAGGAAAATAAAACAAAATAAAAAATCTTAATTGCTCAATTAAATGTAACAAACAATTATCTTCATCGATTGTGTAAATACTAAAATGTCATGTGACTTTATAAGGAAATAAAATAAAATAATAGTGTGCAGATTTATTGTACTTTTTAATAATAATTTTAGTCAATTATGAATTTTTGTTTTATATTTGCGATGCATATGTATGTTACTGCTAAATTATAAAATTAAAGAATCATATATAAGTTCATACACAACTTATAAATAAGTGAAAACTTGGTCATTACTTATTTATGTGCTACATCCTCTTTTCATGTTTTATTAGCGAATTAGATTATACATTGGCACTTTTTAATTGTTTCACAATGCTTTATAACAAAGTTATTGCGAAGTATTTATTAACAACAATGTGACTCATACTTACCAAGATCTTTCCACCAAATCAACCGAATCAGAGTATTATAAACTTTCCTAATGAATTATCTACTCTCTCGCTATAATCAAAATAAGACAATTTGAGAACTTCAAATGATAATTTAGATCTAATTTGGTCAAGTTATGACTTGTCCATTTCCTCTTCATCTATGAAGTTCTCAAAGAATTTCACCAGTATTACATTTTTTTTTCAGTTTCCAGCTTTTACAATAATCCAGAATCATAGAGAATATATTAGTCTATGAAATTCTATTTTTTTTTCAATTTTTATTCTTAAGGTTAGATATTTTCTAGATATATCATTGATATTCTGTTCAATATCATTACTGTTGTTGATGAATAATCAAAAATTCAAAAAAGTGTTAATAAATTCTATATCTTTAATACTGATTTTAAAATTAGTCACGATAATGTTTTTTATATTGAGCTGTATTTTAATTTTTTCACTCTTTTCTTCATCACTACTAACTATAAATATAATGTTATCAGCATATGTAAAGTTCATATATATTATTTTTTTATAAATCTCCTCTACACTCTAATGCAATTTTTATATAATTTCTCTTTTATTTTTTTAACAGTTTTGATTACCCTGCATCTTCATTAGAACTACAACATTTAAACATATAATCATATAATCATTACTTTATATACATATAAAATATATATTTTGCATTATTATTAATAATCATATTTTATTATAGTTCTGATGAAGACTGCAGGATAGTTGAAACTGTTAGAAAAATAAAGGAAACATTATATAAAAATTGCATGAGAGTGTATATGAAGAGATTTATAAAAAAAGTAATATATATGAATATATGAAGAAATGCAAAAAAAGGAAAGGAGAAAAATATTAGAATAATACTTGATATGTAAAGTTTTTGATTTTTTTTTTTTTGACTCTGAATTTATTCTTTATTTATTGTATACATATTTTTATTAGACAGTTTGACTATTATCAAATTCAAACCTTGAAATAAAATCACTAGTGTTTTTATTAGGTCTATCAAATCTACCATTGTAGAGTATAGATTTGACTATCATTGTCTATGTAGTTTATGGTATATGTTTATCTACATAAGTTGGAAGCTATTAAATTTCGTTTATGAAACAAATGAGTGCATTGACCAAAGGTTGTTTTTAATTTGTTGATGAGACTTTACTAACATCTAGGAACATCACATCCTGCCAATTTTATTGTTAAGTCTAAAAAAAATTGTTTGGAACCTCAAGAGAAATCCATTATTATAATTTTTCAATTATAGATTTTTGGTTATACACTCATAAAGAGAAACCTGTACTTTGAGTTCATGGTCTTATTTATTTAGCAATTTTTTTATACATTTTTCGGAGACTTCTCTTCTGATATCTGATGAAGGAATATACGAAAGAACATGAAGTTATTATAAAAAAAAATAGATTTGAGAATATCAGTAATATTTTTCATGGTAATATTTGATTGAATATCCAGAAGTTTAGGGTGGTCATATTTTTTTAAAACAGAACCCCAGTAATCACCACTAAAAATATACTAGTCCTAAAGAAACTAGGTAAAAAGTAAAATCCATGTGATTCCAGCCATATTTCCATAGATATTACTTCTAGCTTACTTTGATTTTATAATTTTATTGAATTGCATTAGTGTGACAATATTTAATGCTTTATTTCATTTTGTCAATGTGAAACCAGTTCAGTTCAACATAAGTTGTTTGAATAATAGAGTTTTCTAAAAACAATTAGATGTTACAGTCTATCTTTCTTCTAAAAATCTCCCCATATTTAGTAAGATCACTTATATTTAAAAACCCTGTTGTAGTTAATAAAGCATATCTACATTTCTTTCTGGTATTTAATGGCTTATTCAGTTATCTATTTCATGGTCTTTCCTAAAAACATTTTATATATCTGGGAGTTTTTTTTTAGAGTAGGCTTTAATATGTTCATAGTTTTAATTTCATTTAATATAACAATTATTTTATATAATTTTATTCTCAAGAAAGACTTTTCTCTTTACTACAAAGACAAAAGTTGATTTCATACAATCTGCAAATCACAATTTGACAATTTTTAATAAGCTCTTTTATCAAATGTAATTAGTCTCTGGTTTTCTGTAAAATTCCTGCATCAATACCATAATATTCTGTGGTCTTAGGTTTTGGCAATAACTTCAAATTTAACCTTATTATTTATTATTGATTTTTTTGTATAAATGGCATCACCAGAAGTGGTCTGAAGTTTTTGTGTATGTTTCTCACTCATTTGTTTGGTGTTTGTTGTTCAATTATAATTTATCAAATGGCATGTTTCTTTTCTATGAGTGAAACTGTCTTTTGCTTCATAAATTCCACATTAAGATACTGTTTTTCTTAGATTGCTTTAATCTATTCTTTATAATACTACATCATTTTCTGACAGTCATTCTGATTTTCTGATTGCTTCATCTTTGTCAAACTTTTCTTATGTGTATTTTCATTTATTTTTCTTAAACTTCACCATAAATATTACCAAAATCACACTTTTCTTTGCTCTGAAGAAGACTGCAGGACAGTCAAAACATAAGGGGTATGTATATATGTACAAATAAAGAGTTTTGCTAAACAGTGTTCAAAGTGGTTTGGATAAACTTCACCATAGTTGATCTAGTTCAATTACTCAGCTTTTTTTGCTGATTTCTAAAATGTCAATGTATGATAAATCCATTTTCATCTTTATGCTTTACATATTTTACTTCTATCAGTGACTTCAATTCAGTTTCACACTTTATTTTACCATATGGTGATATCCATAAGAAGATGTCCATTTGCTTTAATATAATTCTTCCCTACTATTTCAGAAATACTATAAACTACTGTTCATTTTTTTTCAGCATATGAATAATCTTTCTTTTTTTAGCTATTCCTGAAATATTCAATTATAGCATATGAAAATATTTTTATAATTGATTGATATTAATAATGATAAAGATAAAAAGGGTAAACAAAACAAATAGAAGAAAGCAATGTGTATACGAAAAACTGTAGGTCTTCTTATCTAGGATTGTTGGAGCAGAGAAGGTAAAACTCTTAAATAGATTTTACTATTAGACAAAATATAATTAATATATGGAAAAAGACTACATCTAATTGTAACATTTCCAATTTTTAAACCCATATTTAATAGTTTTTTTAAAACATAGCTATCATTACCCAATGTTCTGTCGAATATAATTATTATTAGTAGTAGCATCATATGATTTAATCTTTATTATTCTAAAATTGGGGTTTATCTAAAGATTTGTGATGATTATATCTTACTTATATGCTGAACTATTTTAGGAATATTCAAATTTTATTTATATTTCTCAAATCCAATTAACTATTAGAAAGAGACAAAGATTAGTATAGAAAACAATGTTTTAAGTGGTATTAAAGTTCCTCTCTTTTACATATATTACTAGGCTTCATCAATGTCCTTATTAACATAGACTTATGAATATTGAAATCAAGGTGACACTAGTCTATTCTGCCAAAGGCAATAATCAATAGAAATTGTAAATGCTTATCTCTGAGGATCCTCCTAATTTCTCCATTTCTTTCTTTTTTAAAATTTGAAGTTAATGAGGGGGTTACCAAAAGTGTGGGTTATCACATTATGTTGATTTATGGTGTCATTTTCCAGTGTCATGTTTGGGGCTAGTATTTTTACCATTTGAGGGACCTACTCCAGAAGAAGGATGAAGAAGAGTACCATTTAAAAAATAATATTTTAGACTAATCTATGCACTGTTATTAACAGTAGTAGTATATAATTGAAAAAATATAAAGTTTGAATTTTTTTACAATTTAATTGGATAAACTAAATATTTCAATATATACTATCTACAAATATTATAATTATGTCTTGTTTTTAACAAATTATTATCTAATTCATTAAATATATTATCTCTTTTTTTTTTCATATGTCAAATGCATTGACTGGGAAGCAAACCCGGACCAGTTGCTTGGAAGGCAGCTATGCTAACTGCTAGGCCACCAACGCTTGACTATTATCTCATTTTTTTGGCAATAAAATTGGCTTTATTCTTGCTGAGCATGCTCAGTATAAATAAAACCAATTTTTAAAACAATGTAGTCAATCTTTTCTTCATAAATATTTGAACGTTTATATGTCTAAAATTCAATTATTAAAAATTTAACCATGACATACTTTCCTAAAATGTACTTTCTATTTCTAATGTTTTATATGATATTTAATGAAAAAAATCCAATGTCTTTGGATTGGACATGTAAGATGAGTAAACAATATAAGACTTTGTTGAAGGATTTTTTATGGTGAATTTGAATACCATTTTCATGAGAGAGGTAGACCCTATCTATAATATAAGGATTATCTCAAAAGACACTCCAAAGAAGTGCAAGGTAGGTTGATTCCAGTAAGAAGATGTGGAAGAGAACAGAATACATTGGAGAACTACAATTAGATATGGTAGTGAAAATATTTCAAAAAGAAAAGTTTCCTGCTGAAGAAATTAAACAGAGTATGGTAAAATATTAAATAGAAAAATGAATGAGAATATTAATATGTGGATATATCTGTGGCACAAAACTTATTTCTATATATTTTTTTTTCCTTTTTCTTTTTGTCATGATGAAATGACATACTCATTTACAGGTGGCTGTTTATTAATATTAACATATTTAATAAATTTAAAGAATATTTATAGGATATGATGACAATGGTTTAACCGAAAAGATTAATTTGGTTAAAACATAACTTAGAGGTCATTTACATTTCTCCAGGATTTGTAGCCTTATGTTTGAAGTGTAAACATGATAGACTGTGGTTTAATATATATGTAAACAAAAAAGCTAATAATTAATGAGTGATTGTGATAAGGTGGAAATGAGATAAAAGTTGATAGAAACTAGCCCTTATCTTGTGTAACATAGAAACCAGTCCCTCTCTGTGTGAAATTGGTGCGATAAAAGGTATTGAGATGTCAATATGGAAATAAATGAAGATTCGGGTATTTGATATCTCTGGTTCTTCTGAAGAGAAAGAAAAATTTGTCGTGAAATGCATGCATAATGGGAGAAGCAGATCTGAGTCTTTTACCAGTGGATGATTGCTATATAGTGGAGATGATATGAGAAATACTGATAAAAACCAACAAATTTGAAAAAAATATGTATATACTGTGTGTGTGCATAGTTCAATTAATTTCACCGCGTATACATTTTTTTTTTTTTGCATTTTTTTATTATTATGATTCATTATTTATTATAAAGTGATTTGAGTATTTATTTCAAAGTAATAAAAATCTTTCACTCATTTTCAGTAAACAGTTAATTTTTTTTATATACCAGTTTAATGATTGGAGATTATAGTACCCTGAAGCACAGCTACCCCTGCGAGTTCTTTAAGTTGGGCAATGTTTGTCTAGTTAAAGTGGGCTAATGATTACAATTTATAGTGATTTAGAGGAGATAATTATCTTCATTAATAAAAATAACAACAGGAAAAAAATGACTACTAGGGCTAAAAGTAACTGCCCAAAGGTTCATTTCCTTCAACATGTCACTATTCATTGATGGAAGAGCAGCTGTGGACAGATTCCTCCTTAGAACTATTCCTTGCTTACAGTTATGAATATATTTACATTTAGATTTTAAAAAATCATTTGGATTCTGAATATATACATATGTGTGCAAGTGTGTGCACAACAAAATGTCTATCTATTTGAAGAAGGTTGAGAACAACGCGAAGGCACTGCTAACAATTGAAGATAAGCACATTTAATAAAATTATTCATTGACCAGATTTTACAATTCAACCTCCCACATTTATTATTTGCAAAATATGTATATGTGTGTATGTATACGCACAGTCTAGGGTCATCTATAATAAGCTTGATTATTCCGTGATAACTAGTTGATAAGACTTTTAAACACCCACCCAATCCCTCTGATTGATTTTTTGATTTTGCACTTAAGATATATCACGTAAGACAAAATTATTAAGTAATTCGTTATCATTAAATATCAATCAATAGCATTATGTCTTATGGACAGGACTAGAGAGCAGTCACACAATAAGTTCATCCATTTTTAGTCTATTCTTTTCGATGTCCATATCTTCAATTCCATATATCCCTTACTATCTCATATCAACCAGAAAGATCAATATTTTCTGTTCTTTCTTTTAAGTTCCATTCACCATTCCTTCCAAAACATTTTTTTAAACTATGGTTTCTTCTTAATATATCATTATGTACAAATAAATAATTTTATTATCACAATAATTTCATATTTTATTGAAAAAAATACCGGCATTAATATATAGTGTATTGATTACATAGTTGCAGATCCTTTAACATTTTTATTCATGACATTTTTAATTTTACAAATAGCAAAATTTAAGTTTTAAAGATTTATATATCTTTTAAAAAAAATTAACCCACTATTTACTAAAAAAAATCTTTGTAATTTATATTATGCAAACTTTATGCACAATTCAAAATATCATTCTCCCAAAGTTCCATATTCAGTGTTATCATATTGTTTACTGAGTGCATGCTTATGTGATTCAATATTATGTAGCTACTTCTTCAAAACTTTTGCTGTGCCCAATGTTTCAGGAGTTATGCAAATTTTGGCTTCTTTTATTTAAATATAGGAGATTTGAATTCAGACTTTCAAGCAACTTTCAACAAACCAAACTATCTCATACTACTGATACACATGACCATACACATGTGGAAATATAAATAATCATCAGTGTGTGTACTTTGTCCATTAAAGTATAAAGATTTGCTATCTTAATATAAACTGAGCACTGATTATACGAATTCTAATGTATTTTATATATTAATTCACAGAGGGCAGCACTGGATTTCTTAACCATGTGGAGTGATTTATGCTTAATATTTATATATTTCAGTATAGCGTTATGCGCTGTGATTATTTTCTATACATTTGTGTTAGGTGGTTTAAATATTAAAATTACTAATGTTTAGTTTGTCTTTATATAATAATAATAAAACATGTTTGTTTGTAGCAAAAAGTTAAGATCGTTGCTTGCTAAAATTTCAAGTTCTTTGTTTGAGTTTGTTCGTATTTCAATATATAACATCATATAGCAGGTCAAAGTGGTATCATTTTGATCTGGCTATTTTGAAATACAAATTCTAATGTATTCATATACTAGTTCACAGAGGGCGGTACTGGATTTCTTAACCATGTGGGGTGATTTATGCTTAATATTTATATATATTTATTTCAGTATAGCGTTATGCACTGGGATTATTTTATATATATATGGGAGATGATAATCTGGACCAACTGATGAGTGCTGGTTCAGCACAAAATATGTATATTGGTGATTATTTATCTTTCGTTTATGTGTGTGGTCATGTGTATCAGTAGTATGAGATAGTTTGATTAGTTGAAGATTGCTTGAAAGTCTGAGTTCAAAATCCTCTATATTTATATTCCAGGTATAAGAATGCCTATATTTCAAATCTTTTATTTAATAAAAGAAATATTCAATTATAACCAAAATAAAACTTTAATAGAGTATTCCATCATCAGATTTTCAATGGTATGGATGGCTGAAGATTTGGAGATTGGAATAGATTAAAGCATGTGCTTTAAAGTTTGAAGATTTGCTATCTTAATATAAACTGAACAATGATTATATATGTGTGGGGGGTGGATGATGAGGATTGGGTCAGCAACAGTATTTGAAATTAAATATTATTTACACATGTTACTGCAAGTTACAACATCTAAAAACTGCTGCATACTAAATCGTAGGATTTCATGCTGTATGTTTGTAATTTAAACTCAGTGAATTAAATGTGAATATGTTTGAGGATTCATGCTTTCAAATCTAAGTACTTCAGACTGGCTTGGATATATAGAAAAACAAGTAAAGAGGAGGGTGGAAGCCCTCTTCTTGTTAAATTCTCTGTCTTGTATTTACGATTTGATCGCTATTAATAACACCTGATTGGCTAATAAGTGCAGAGGTTTGCAGTTTTAATTTCAAATACTGTTTGCGCTTTATAAATTAAATATTATTTTAAAAATTATTGAAATTAAGAAAAACCTTTAAATACAAAAGTAAATTCATCTTTTAACTTGTAAACTTGTATTATAAAAAGTAAATTTATTTTTATACAAACATATTGTTATAAAATACTTTAAATCTATTTATAATTAATTTTAGTATGTTTTAGATATATTTCTGAAATATTTGTCTTAATAAAGACTATTTTAAATGATTGAAAAATCTATACATGTTTGTACATTCTTCATATTAATTTTGTTCAAGATTAGTTTAATAATAAACATGTTTTAAAAAAATAACAAAAGTATTACTGTATATTATATATTAATAAATTCTAAAAAAACATTTGAAACTAATCAAAATGAAGCAAGGTCAATTTATTTTAAATTTATATACAAAAGTACAATTTAAATATAAAATTAGGTTCAAATTTTTGTAAAGATCGAAAATTTTCAAAATCAAATCCTGTCAATAATATTTCTGTAGTGCAAATTTCACTACAGCACTCTCATGCAAGATGGGAACTGGTTTCTGGTCACTTTTAATACCTTATGTATAAGAGAATGTGATCTAGGCCAACTGATGAGTGTTGTTTCAGCATGAAATGTGCACCTTGGAGATCATCCACCTTTTACACATGTCTTTGGTCATATGTTTATGACTACATCTCTCCACAAGGTGTTAAAAGTGGATAGAAACCAGTCCATACTTTGTACAAGAGTGATGTAGTAAAAATTACACTATATAAATATTATTAAGTGGATAATCTTTAGTCTAATGGATGACTAATAAAAATTAAAATCCTGTCAGTCTCTGAAGAATTAAGTTTTAGACATTATTTTGTGTGCTGAAATAAATATATTATTTAATAAAACAAAAATAAAATTTAATTAACACAGCTTATCACTTTTGAAATTATAAGAATTAATTTTATAAAATGTTTCCTTGGATGCAATAATTCATTTTCAAAATTTTTTGGGGGATTTATAAATCTTGCTTTTATTAACAATACTCTAAACAAAGCTTGAAGGTAATTCGGTTTTCATTGAGCATGAGAGAGCCACTGGCCATGCTTTTCTACTCACCACAGCCAGGGTCATTTGCTCTGAAACAAACGATATCAAACGCAAAGTCAGGGAAGCTTACAGAAGAGAGGCCTGCTTTTCTCTGTCTCGAAAATGGTGCACATAACATCTGTACATGAATTTGCATAAAATTTGCATTAATATTATAGTTTTTAATCAAATACAAGTGGCCATGAGTATGGTACTATAAACTGTCCCAAAAGTGCTTGGTGGTAAATTTTGATAATTTCACATACAATTAATAGCTTTATTATCTGTGCGCAGAGCATATATATATTTATTAACAATGCTCTAAATAAAACTATCAAATTTTGAAGTTCTATTATATATTTTGTATAGTTAAGTTCATTTGTAGAGTGGCAAATCTTAACCCTGAGGTCCATGATTGTAGCCCAGATTTGTCAATTAAATCCCAAACCATAAATCATTAATTATTTATGTGTGTGCGCACGCATGCATGTGTAATATAAAATATAATTCATTTAATTAAACAAAACTGTAATTTAATCTTATAAAAATGACTACACAAATATTAATTATATAAATAAATATTAGAGATATAGTCAGCTGATAGCATGACTACCATCTTTAACAGCATAAACATTCTACTTTGAAAAGAAAAAAAACAATGATACTTTATTATTATACATAGTTACAATCTGGCTTCTCAAACCAAAAGCGTGCTCAGCTACTATTAATCAAATAAAAACATCAAATAAACCTTTTCCTTCGCCAATGTTAGAAATATTTTCAGCAACTAATTACAAACAAGATAAAAAAAATGAATAACAACTTTGAATATATTCACAATATATATTTTCAAGTTTGTTATGGTCTCTGTAGCCACTTTACATTAATTTACATACATTTGCTTTAACATTGGTATAGTTCTTAGCAAAATTCTAGTAGCTATGAATATGGGAGGATGAATCCTCCCTAAAGCGCTCAACTTTAATAATTGTATAATATTATTTATTTTATTTACTGTTATCAGCTTCATTATCTGTGTACAAAGCATATATATATATTATGGATTTAAATTTTAATAAACTTCTAATATCAGCTTTACAATATTACAACTATCTATCAGTGCATAAAAAATGTCCACTTTTTTATGCTAATAATCACAATGAATGATCTTTCTATACTGCTGAACAATTGTGAATTGGGGAAATTGAGATAAAGGGCATATTAACGAAAATCAAACAATTTGAATACTATATATTATTGTGAAAGGTTTCATAATTAAAAATTATATTAAAATCAGGCTTTAAAGGTCACTGCATGACATGTGTAGAATTTTATTATCTACTTAGTTAAATCTTTTAAGGAGAAGATAAGTTTTTATATGAATTTGCTCAATCTCCCAAAACCCTGAAATAGACATCCAGTATGAGAGGCATCATCATCTGATTCTACTTGTCCATGATCTAGAATTTTTGATTAAAACTTAAAGATTTGTTTAAAATTCCAAGCAAGCTTTCATTTATTTTCAGGCATTTTGTTCCATGTCCAATCAATGAAACTATTTAATTATAAATTGGTAAATGATTGTTCATATCTAGGGAATAAAACAAGAAATGAAAACGGTTAATCTCATTCTTTTGGAAATCTGATTATCTTGAACTTGGTAATTAAACTCACTTAAAAATTAAACAAAAGTCATTAGTAATAACAACCACATATAAAACCTCAGTGCCCAGCAAATCTTAAATACAATATAAAACTGTTCAAATTTCACCCTCGTGCAACTGGCTAGTCTAAAGAGTAATGCTTTCTTCTCTGTTTTTTACTAAGGTGTTGTTAAAGTAGGCTTTGTTCTATGGTCAGTTTTTTTAAAGACTTTTATAAACTTGATTATATTAAGGTAACTAATCAAGAAATTTCCTTCTGATAAATAGTTTTTGTAAATTACTTAACCATTCAGACAAAAAAATGACCACGTAGTTTTATAAATATCAGTGAATCATAAATAAAAAAATAACCAAATGTCTTCATTGCTTCGAAATTCATAAAAAGTTAAAATATCAGAAATGTATTAAAATTGTATTTAATGTTATCAGTATTATCTCTGTGTAAAAAAGTAGTCATATCATTTCCAACTTTCCTAAACTCTTTAACAATACTATTTTTTATATCAAAACTTTAATCTTATAATTTCAACTGTCCTATAGTGATCATCAGAGTAAAGAGTTCTGATGATGGCTGCAGGACAATTGAAACTATAAAAATAAAATATTAATATAAAAAATAGTATTGTTGAAGTATTTAGAAAAGTTGGAAATGATATGATATGTAAATATAGAAATCAATACATAAGAAAAAGAAGAAGAAGTAAAAAATAGTACTAGATCTGCCTTTAATTTGTTAAATTCATTTGTAAATTATGTCAAAAGCTTCCATGAAATGATGATTTCCATTGGTTGGAGATGATTCCTACTGATAATTTCAAATAATGTTTTGTTATTCAATTTAAATTTTATAATGGATGTTATTGGCACCACAAGTCACTCTGAATATATAAATACATCATTCAGATATTGAACTGATTTAAAAGAGTGAATCATTTTGAGTGATTTAAATTACTTATACTTTTGTCAAAGATAGGTAGAATAACTAGGCAGTGGA
Organism: Epiperipatus broadwayi; assembly: GCA_028023455.1. NCBI lineage: Eukaryota > Metazoa > Onychophora > Udeonychophora > Euonychophora > Peripatidae > Epiperipatus > Epiperipatus broadwayi. Next base: position 207,200 of record JAQFVV010013059.1, on the reverse strand, counting down.
TCACAGTATTATGATCAAGAGATGATGATGATGATGGTTGCTGCTTACCATTATTTTACCACCTTTTTTTAATGATCTTAATACAGGAGATTATTTATTAATCCTAACATCATTAACTCAAAAACTTATTCAAACAAATTTGTTACCGTTATTGTCCAAATTATTAACCTGCATGATAAGCCACAGGTGGTAGTGCCCCCACTGCCCCACATGGGATTGGGAGGTCCCAGGATTGATTCTGGAACTCGCAGTTCTAGCACTCAAACTTCTTATGAACTCCCAAATAATAAAGCCAATAACTTTTTTTTTTAAATTATTGTTGCATAAAAATTTTATACTGATATAAGTATATAAGTATAGGGGATTTGAACTCAGATTTTCAAGCACCCTTCAATTATACACACTATCTCATACAACTGATACACATGACCACACACATGTAGAAAAGATAAATAATCACCAATATATGTATTTTGTGCTAAACCAGTACTCATCAGTTGGTCCAGATTATTATCTCCCACACACATATATATAATCAATGCTCAGTTTATATTAAGATAGCAAATCTTCACACTTTAATGGACAGGCTTCAATTTATTCCTACCTCCAACTTTTTAGCCATCCATATCATTGAAAATCTGAAGATGAAAACTCAAATCCCATGCTGATGCTAATATTATTGCCATTATTAATATTACTAAATACTGAATAAATTGTCATGTTAAAAATATGGCTGTTAAATAAATAAAACTCTTTATTTCTAGTATTGTTAACAAAAGTTTGCTTATCTTAACAAAACGTTTTTCAATATAAATAAATTACTATACTAAAATTAATATTTATTTATACTTTCAGCAGAATTTAGGTTTGTAATGAGGAAGGAAATGATTTGTTGTCGAAATCTGAAAAAAATGCAAATCTATAAAAAAAACTCTGGAATCAAAGGATTCAGATATCTGTTAAGAATTCGATGTTGAAAAGTTTTGATTGCTTCTTATTAAACAATAAAAATCACAAACAAACTATGGTATAAAAAATAATTTTAAAATAGAGCGTTATAAAATATCTTGTAAAAGATGATTAGTAAGCTGGATTTATAAAAAATACATATGTATTCCGAAAAAAAAGATACATTATAAAAATATATGTATTAAAGTGATTTTGATACATGATTTTCAAATGGACTTCAATATATAGCAAGATCCTCATCCTTTTTGGAAAAAAATCAGATTCATTGGCCTATATCCCTTCAAATCGCCTGTTTGTGCCATTGAATCGTTGGTCAGTTTTATTGTAAGTTGAATCCCGATCTTGATAATATTGTGGACAAATTCATTATTTGATGGTATGTTTAGATGATTTTAGGATGATTCATAACAGTAACAATTTAAGAATAAAAACACTGGCCTGTGTGATTTGGAACAGTGGTAGAGTGGCAGACTGGAGTTGAAACTCCACTGATCACATCCATATGTCGCTTCTGATAATCTAATTGCTTATGAACTCCTGAGCAAAAAAAATCGGTTATTTTTTTTTTTTAAAAGGACATTTATAATGTATATACAGAGTTGTAGTGAGATTTGATAACTTAGGCAAACCAGATATTTTGGCACCGCACTCTCCTTTCATCATCAAACTGTCAGTAGCTGCGTGATTCTCAAACACAATAACAATAAATTTTACATGCTCACTAATATAAAAAGTTTTCAATAAATTCAAAATGATTAAAATAAATTTGTATCAACGCAATACATTTCAGAATTGTCACACACCCCCCTTCCAACCAATGACATTTTAATCATTTCCTTATTTGTCTACCCTATTACTATCGTTCTATTCGTACATATATATACAGAAAATATAAGGGTGTTTGTCCCTATATAATTTTATTTAAAATAAAAATAAGCTTTAAATTATTACTTCTAATTACTCATATAAAGTTGTCAAAAACATTTTATTTTGTAAAGAAATTTACAACCCACCTCCTCTTTCTGCAAATTCTTTACATTTTTATCATAGTATAATTACTTTTTTTTTTTTTTACTTATCAATTTTTTAATCCTGTAAACACATTTCAGGTTTTTCCGTTAAAAAGTAGGCTGGTAGCTATATTAATTTTGTTTAACAGATTATAAATATTCAGAATTCAACATTCTGCTTTATTTAAATGTAGAAATGATAGGGTCTTAGATTGCTGATGAAAGTTTTAAACTCGAAAAACAAGTTTTGTCTATTAGTTATTAATGCTTTTTGACAAGGATATGTAATAAAAACAAAACAAGCCTATCAAAGGGCAATTAGCAGGTCCACCCAGACAATATTAAAAACTAAAACTGACAACAAAGCTTTGTTCCCACAAAAGACTTCTCAAGAATTTTGTTCTTCTTCATTAATAAAAGATTTAAATGTTATATTTTTATGACTGTGGTAAATTTTATTAATATACATAAAATAATAATAAAGATGTACAGTATTGTTTTAGATATAAAGTTTTACCTAATTATATATAACAATTATTTTTTTGCTTTTCGTGGAATTCACTTTTAGTATTATTATTTTTAAAGATTTTTAATATTAAGATGATTAGATGGAAGTAGTGATATTTACAAAAATATCTAAGAGCACTAGAGCGCCATCTAACGAAGTTTTTATGTAGTGGCACTATAATAATAATTGAACGGTTTATTGTTCTGGTGTTTATAAAAAAAGCAAGCGCCGGAAGTGACAGAGTTGGACTATGTTTTATAAACCTTGAACTCTAGATACTGTCACTCTCCCACTTCACTAAATGACCTCAGGAAGTAGCATAATTAGGGCGATACTTATACTTAAATAGCCTCAATTTAGAATTTTGCCAATATAAATACCTCCAAAAAATTTAATCTGACAAAGTTTTTGAGACCTTACAGCACCATAATATTAGAATACTATAATAATTAATTATTTTTAAAAAAATTACTGTATGATTGGTTTCTTAAAAGATCATATGACTTCAAACTGTCAGCTGACTGCACAGAACAATTCTATCCCTATGCACATATTGCAATGTGTTTATTTTGTAGTATAGTATATAAATTCTATCTGAATTTACAAAGTATTTTTTTAATCACTATTTCTCTTTAAACTAATCAAATCATTAAATTTGCATTTTCCAAAAAGTAAAAAATGGGATAATGACCTTCATAAAACTCAAATATTGAATAACAAATAGATAACATATCAGTTGATGTATTCAGAGGCAAAACTTTCCATACAGTTGCAAGCCAGAGTAATCAATGGATGCAGGAAGGTTGTTACATAAAATTCCTTTCTAGTGCTTATTCATCCAATTTTTTAACTTATGGCTTTCATCAGTGATAAGCCTTGGATCTGAGAGCACTGCACCTAGACTTTAGGATCTCTTTATACTCACACAAGCTGTTTTTACAGAGGCAAAACTCTTCTTACAGTAGCACCACTCAGTGCAAGTCAGAGTAATCAATGGATTCTGGAAGGTTTGTGCATAAAATTCTTATCTAGTGCCTACTCATTCAATATTCCTAGATTAGTTTCTAGAATGGTGATCATATGATGTTTAGGGATTTGAATATACTTAGAAAAGAACAAGTTGAAAAATGTAGAAAAGATAAATAATTCCCCATTTTTAATTAATAGTTAAGTATTAGGTAAATGCTGTGCTTGAGTTGGAATTTTGGATCTAGTGTCTGAATATTCTAATGCCTCACTGATGAGAGCTATTAGCTCAAAACCAGTTTGGGTATAGGAATAATTCTAGATAAAGATTTTGAATGCTTTCTCTTGTGGCATTTATCACTAAAGCTCATTTAGAGCAATTTGCACACTCATTATAATATATTTTTTAAATTTTTTTAATGGAAATGACAGTTTTCACTGTACAACAACCTTTCTCAGCTTAAATATATAATAAATATAAGCACTAATGTTATTGTATACATACAATGAAATTATATATTTTTCCACATACATTTATCCATTATACTAAAAAATTGAATTTATTTAATTCAAATATGATTTTTATATTCATCTTATTACTTAATAGTGCCTAAATTATGATTATATCTTATATATAATTTGATACTTTTATATATTAATTCTATTATTTAAAAAAAAATACTATTTAATATTACTAATGTTTAATTTATATCCACATATATTTATTTTAAAAACAACAAAAAAGATTAAGTACAGAATAAATAAATTAAATTATTTTATAATTTACATTTAAAAATTTACTTCTAGATTATGCTAATGACTTTCCTCATGAAAAACAAAAGAGATAAATCTCACATGTGTCAGGATATGCCATTTTTATTTAATTGGCCAGAGTGAGAAATCCTCCCTCTTTTTTCCACTTTCTTTTTTGTTTTACTCAATTGAGAATTTAAATAATCAAAAAATATAAGCATATTCTACTTATTATGGTTTATAACCACACAAAAAGCATCATAAAATTCAGATTCATAATATATATAATAGTGTGCTAAGAAAGGAATTTGCTGTTGAAAAAGAAGATTTTTTGTTTCTGCTTTCAATCTTTAAAAAAACTCAACAGGGCAAACTGTTTACGTCATCTCCATATGCTTTTATTATTAAAGTTATTATTATTATGAAATTAATAATATAGTAAATGATCATCGATAAGCTGTTCATCAATCAATATGCATCAGTCATATTTGGTGATATTATTGGCACTTTATAACTGAGTTGAAGATAAAAACAAAACACTGTGATCTTTCTTCTCAGTTGGTAGTCTTTAAGTGATGTATCAGTTAGCTTTTTTGAAGGTATGATGAATGTGTGCATGTATGAATGACTTCTTGTTTTTAAAATAGATATTTAAAACATGCAAAACTCTTCATACAGTAGTGCCACTCAGTGCCAGCTAGAATAATCAATGGATGCCAGAAGGTTTGTGCATAAAATCCCTATCTAGTGCCTACTCATCCAATATCCCCAGACTAATTTCTAGCTTGTGGTTTTTGTCAGTGAGGAGTCTTGGATCTGAGAGCGCTGCATCTAGATCTTAGGATCTACTGCAAACCTTCAGCAGTCACCTTTTATCTCTTCTTAACTACAAAACTAGGAGAATAAAATTTGAAAACACAATAATATTTTCATTCCAAGCACTACTGTATGGAGAGTTTAGCCTGTTTCAATAACAGTTATGAGCAAGCATAAGAAATGGTGATCATGTGATGTTTAGTGGTCTAATACCAATCCTGCCTAATAGGATGGATAATGATGGCTATGGTTATTAAAGAACTAAAGATATTCAAATGTATGAATACTGAACTGAATTCAGATCTATATGACCATATAAGCTAATGAGCTTGTATTGAAAATTTTGTTTTCAATTTTATTCTCATAGTTTTGTAGTTAAGTAGAGATAAAAGGTGGCTGCTAGAGGGTTGCATTAGATCCTAAGATCAAGATGCAGTGCTCTCACATCCAAGGCTTTTTGCCAATGAAAGCCAAAAGCTAGAAATTAGTTTGGGAATATTGAATGAGTAGGCACTAGATAAGGATTTTATGCATAAGCCTTCTGGCATCCATTGATTACTCTAGCTTGCACTGAGTGGCACTACTGTATGGAGAGTTTTGCCTGTTTTAATAACAATTATGAGCAGGCATAAGAAATGGTGACCATGTGATGTTTAGTGGTTTAAAACAGATATTTATGATCATGACAAAAAAATGAAATTATGTTTTTTAATCCCAGGAGGCTGTAAAATCACGAGCCAAAGCTGTAGTTAGTGACCAAAGGGCAGGGGCTAAAAATTTCCTGGATGCAGACCCAGGGTCATTTGACATTGGTTTTTGTTTAGATACTTAGAACTGCAGATCACTTTCAAATGAGAGAAGATTGCATTACTTAGAAGATGAACTGACTTATAATAAATAGGCATTGCAGGAATTTGTGAAGTTAGAAGAAAAAATGAGGAGGCAATTGATTTAAAAAACAGATATGTACTTCACTATAAAGGCATATTATAAATAAAAAGTGAAACAACAACATGGATACCAGACAGAGTGTGAATAATAGTTAGTCTAATTAATAGAAATTACCAAATGCAAGTAATTCAGGTTTATATCCCAATGATGAAGAAATAAAGAATTTTTATATTGATGTACAGTATACTTTTGATCAAACCAAACAATATTTTAAAATTATTATGGAATACTTTAATGCTAGAATTGTTCAATTATTTAAGGGTAAAAGTGATGTGGATAAATTTAGTTATGATAATAGAAATAAGAGAAGTAATTGATTTGTAAAGTTCCAAAATAAAAAGAAAAACTATATATTATAATGTTTGTTTTTGAGTAAAATGCCAAATGAAAATGAACATGGTAGTATCCAAATGAAGGTACAACAAAACTAGATTATATTTTAATTAGCAAATATGCATTTTAAAATCGTAATGTTTTTAATCCATTCAACACAAAAAATGATCATTTATTAATGAGATGTAAGATACATATTAATGCACAACTAGTGAGATGAAAACTACAGAGAAAATCAGTATCAATTGTTGATATTCCTAAACTTCAGAAACATTTCAATAAATTTAAATTTTAAAATATTAGCAGATCTTGAAGATAATTAATATTTGAATGAAAATAATAGAAAGATAACTAACTGTTTATACTATTAAAAACTGCAAAGATAACTAGCACAAAAAGCAATATTTATCAATAAATTTTCTTCTTGATATTAGAAAATATATGAGTAAAAGAAGGAATATGATTTTTTTTAAAAATAATCCATTAAAAGAATTTAAACCATCAAAATATCACATGATCATCATTTCATAAGCTAAAAACTAATCTGATGATGTTGGATGAGATAGGCACTAGATAGAATTTTTAAGCATAAATCTGCATCCATTGATTACGAAGGCTTGCACTTGGTGGCACTACTATATAGAGAGTTTGGTACTCTTATTAAAAAAAAATTGAATAAGTAATGTTTGTAAAAATGATACAAAAAAAAAAAATTAGTAAAGAAAAGCTATAAAAGAGAAAAAAAGTATCAAAAGTATAAAACAACATCTTGGCAATAGAAAATTATTTTTGCAATGAGAAGAAAAGTTGAAACTTTTTTAAAAAAGAGATGGCATTATTGAAATGTATAAAAGAATACTATGAAAAATTTTATAGTATTAAAGAACAAAAAACAGCATCTTTTACAATTATAATATCTTCTGAATTTCTCAGAACTTTTAACAAGAAATGAAAAGTCTATAAAGAAAGATGAAACTTCGGGAAGTAATGGAATTATAAGTGATATCTTTAAAAAAGCAGGTGAAGAAATAGAAAAAATGTTGGTAAAGTTATTTACCAAATACCTAAATTATAAAGATTTACTAGATGATTGTAATATTGATATTTAAGATAAGAAACTACAAACCTATCAGTCTTTTATAAAATTTATACAAAATCTTTGTCTATAGTAAACTTTGGATACTATCCAATAAAAGGAACAGCTGGATATAAAAATGATTTTAGCATGAGGATCATATTCAAGAATTGAGAGAAGTGATAGAAACTCCAATAAATAAGAGTTTTCATTAAGATTTGCATTGTAGATTATGAAAAGGCATTAGATTTTATAATCATATTTTCAGTGATTGAAGTATTGAATCATCAAGGTATAGATCCAGAATATTGTCTTATTCTGAAGAATATTTATAAAAATGCACAACAATGATTAGAATACATAGTGAGTAAGAAAAGTCTGCATTAGGATAATTCTATAGTTCCAAAATTTTTTTACAGCCATTTATAGAAGTATTTTGTGAATTATAATGGGAAGCTAAGGCAAGATAAGTAAATGGAGATTATTCCATTTTGCAAACAATGTTGTGGTTTTCTTCAGGAAATAGTAGAAGAATTATCATATAAAAAGCATTAAAAGATGCTAAAAATACTAAACAATGTTCTATGAATTTTCCCAGAAGAAGAAAATAAAATTAATAATAATAAATTAGAAGAAGTTAATAACTACAAATACCTTCATCAGGATGCTAACACAGATGCATGAAATTAATTATAGAATTAATTCTTACTTATGCATCTGAAGAGCAAGCAATACAGAGATTTCAGGCCACTCGATGGAGAAATGTATATTACAAGCAAAAAGAAGAGATCAGAAATTAAATACATGGTGTGAGTATGAACAGGTATTACAGATATCATTGAAACATTTAAGATACCAAAATAGATTTGGACTGGACATATTGCTAGAAGAGGTGATAACAGATGAACAGATGAAGTTTTAAATTAGATCTCCAGAGATTGTACAAGAGCTAGAAAAACACCACATGTAAGATGAATGGATATAATAAAAAAAGTTTGCTGATGTAGAAAAAAAATCTAGAATTGAATTAACTGATTTAAATTTGACACCCTGCAGGGAATCAGTAATATTTGAAAATGATGATGGTGTATAGTCACAAAAGTGCTCAAATAATTTTAAATAAAAAGATAATACTTGAAATGATTTTTAAATTTTATCAGATACATGCTTTGCAATAATAAATTGCATTTTCTATTTTTTAGTGCATTTTCAAAGAATAATCAAATTTAAAGTAATCATTCATTTTTTTTAATGTATTTAAAAATAGTTCTTTGGCAGAATAGCTCAGTTAATTATGTTGCCTTAAAATTCGATATTCAAGAATCTAATGGTGTAGTAAGTTCAACTTTTTTGCTAATATTGTCACTAATGAGAGCAGTAACGCCTGAAGAAGAGTGGAGAGTAACACTACTCAGAATGTTGTGTAATTACTAACCTATGTTGTCTATTTGTGTATTATTACTAGCAAGTTGTTTGTATTTGAAAAGTTGAAATAAAGTTTAAAATTTTCTATACAATCAACATTTGTTGATAGATGATGAAAATAGTCCAACATGAACTGGTTTTGCACCATTTCAAAAAAAGCATTCTTAACAATTACGGGATCACTCTTATTCAAGATTATAATAAGATCTTGATTTAAAATAATTTCTAAACATTTTCAACTTCCAAGTGCATTAAACTTAAATCTAATCTGAACCATGTGATTTCTCCGAAGGAACTATTTATTTCAATTTTGGATCACATAAAACGTGTACAATGAGAAATATATATTTATCAAATATCTCATTTGTACAATGAGGAATTTATATTTGTAAAATATTTGTACAATGAGGAATATATATTTAGCAAATATTCCATTTGCACAATGAGGAATATGTTTATCAAATATCCAGCGTTATTTGTTGCAGCCTCAATTTCAAACTCCTTTTAAGTTTTGAATAGTTTTTTAACACAATCTTATTTTGCAATTGACCTAATTCTAACCATTTCTTATTTATAACAACTCTTCAACAAATATAAAAGTGATTAATAATCATTTTTATAAAGTTAGAAATTATTGCATTTTTTAAAAATAAAATTTTATTAACGTCAAGCGTTGGTCGCCTTGTGGTTAGCATAGCTGCCTTCCAAGCAGCTAGCCAGGGTTCGCTTCCTGGTCAATGCATTTGACATATGAAAAAAAAATATTAACAATTAAATATATGTAATTATTACAAATTTGATCTACCAAGACCAAATTTTTTGTACTCATACACTTGATATAATCCACTTTAGATGAATATATTAAAAATTATTACTAATCATTTACTCGTTTAGATGTTATCATATCATTTTTCGTCCAGAAACAAATTTTCAACTCGATTAAAGATTCTATCTTATTTTTCAACTCCAATCAACTTTTTTTTTCATTCTATAACACTTGCCTAGAACATTTAAATATAGATCTTTACCTTTTTCAAATACCTTTTTATATGTTTCAAGTAGATGTAGTAGAATGAAGATGTTATAGTATTTCTAAACATACCTAGTATTTTTACAGACTTGCATGATTTTTCTTTCATTCTCATGTGCAAAATCTTATATTTTTACAAACAGCACTTACTATTTTTGCACTTTAAAGCATTCCCATTTCAACCATCACGTTTTTTAAAACTAATTTACACATTTCCCTCAATAATCATGTATTGATGCTACATATACATATTTATTTATGTAAATTATCTAAACTTAAATCAGGCAAAACTTTCCGTATTGTAGTGCCACTTAGTGCAAGACAGAGTAATCAATGGATGCAAGAAAGTTTGTGTATAAAATCCCTATCTTGTGCCTACTCATCCAATATCCCCAGACTAATTTCTAGATTTTGCTTTCATCAATGAGAAGCCTTGGATTTGAGAGCACTGCACCTAGATCTTAGGATCTAATGCAACCCTCCTGCAGCCATCTTTTATCTCTACTTAACTAAAAAACTATGAATCTAAAATTGAAAGCATAATATTTTCAATCCAAGCTCATTAGCTTTTATAGTCATATAGGTCTGAACTCAGTTCAGTACCATACATTTTGAGCAAGCATAAAAAATGGTGATCATATGATATTTAGTGGTTTAATACCTAAACTTATTTTACAATTGTCACACTTCTAAGGATACTTATTTATGACAACATTCTTCCATGAATACATTAAGAATTTCTTTTTTGTTTGCAATTCATTAAATGATTGAAGGGTAGGAAGGATTATTAATGTTTTAGAAAAGTAAGTAAAAAAAAAAGTATGAAAACAAACCTCTACCCATTCTTATAAAAAGTGATATAGTTTAACTTAAAAATTTTAAATCTATATTTAAAGTGAAAAAAATATAATAATTTTCAATAAAAATGTTTATTAAGCATTTATATATACTTTTTGAATTGCTGAGAATAATAGTTATTTGTAAAATAAGTTTATCTATTTTTTATTCAATATTTAGAGCATTTTCAAGTCATAGCCTGGAGGAGAGTAATTTATTCCCTTTGCTTACATGTACATTGAACTATGTATACTTTAAAAGTCTACTTCACATAAATAAATATAAAATAGTAATTGTAACAATGAAGGATTTAATGGCTTGACCTAACTGAAAAGATCTGATCAAATGAAATGTGTATAAGAAATTAGTAATATATTTTTCCAATGACTGCAAGAACAGTAATTGACATTTTGAGAAAAGCATTTTTTATATTAACATACAAGCAATAGCATTCCAGCATACTTCTAATGGCACTGTAATTTATAATATAAGATTTCAATAATAAAAAGTTATTTAGATCACTATTAATAAAACTCTCAATGAAAATTTAATTTTTTAATGAGTATAATACTTTCAAAATGTTTAATAATTAAAATGTTAGTTATAAATATTCATTATATATGTCAGAAGAAATAAGTATATTAAGGGGAAAGATCTTTTTTTTTTTTCAGAACAAAATAACCATCTGTACCTGTTCAATAATTTCTAACAATATTTACAGAAAAAATGAATATATACCTTTTTACTTATAATTATTTCTTTGGAAAATTATTGGATAATTATTTCTTAATAAGTATGTGATGTTTGAATGTATTTGATTATTAGGAAAATATTAAATGTCAGATAGTAAAATGGTTTTTGTTTATACCTTTATTATTTATTTTTTATTATTTAGTTGGAAAATTGATTTTTAATATTTCTAAGTAATTTTAGTTTGTAGGATTTTGATTTTAACAATTTATTTAAAACTTACAGATTTGAATTTTATTTAGTTGAAAATTAAACTGATATATTTTTGTGTTAATAATTTTGCCATTTTTATTTACAAAAAATGATAATTTATTTTTTTAATTTCACTGTTTGAAATTTATCAAATCATAAAATTTGATATTGAATAAATTTTATCATTACAAAATAGAACTAAAGATATATATTGCATAGTTCACTACAAAAAAAAAAGATTAGAAATATTACAAATTAACTACAGCTTAGCACTGCTTTCAATCAGGCAGGTCATATTCATAGCACTAGATAAAATCTGATTTTATCTAATGCTATGAATATGATCTACCCAATCAAAAACAATGCATTTAACATATAAAATTTCTATTTAATTTTACTAGCATTTAAAATTTATTCCATGTAAAGTTATATTTGTTTACATATTTATGTGATGGTATATATTCAAGTCACCACCAACATCATTTTCAGCCCTTTGTGATACATTGTAGGATGAAAATTTTCTCCAAGTTTAATTCACTTTCTCTAACTCATGGCCATTTTAACATTACACCAGAAAACTTCCTTATTTCATTCAGCCATTCATATATGGGTATATTTTTTGGTTTCTTAAACTGTCTTAGTATTCAATTAAAAAATTTAAGTACTCATTTATTATCATCTCTTCTAGCAAGATTATAATTCCAGCTTCATTTCACTATCTTAATTCATTCAATGATATCACTGGTACTCATTTGTTCTCTCGATATATTATGTTTTGATCTCTTCTTGTTATCCTTAACATATATCTCTCCATAAAGTGTTGAGTGGGCTAATGTCTCTATATTGATCTCCTATTAAGTGTCCAAGTCTCATATCCTTAAATAAGAACTGGTAAAATACATGTATTAAAAATATTTCTTTTAAAACACATGGATATATTACCTTGCATTATTTCTATTGGAAGCATTATATCCAAATTTAATTCTATGTTTAATTTTATGCATTATGTTTTCATCTGTGTTAATATTATGAACAAGGTTTTATTGTTGTTGGGTTTTTTTTCATATGTCAAATGCATTGACCAGGAAGTGAACCCGGACCAGCTGCTTGGAAGGTAGCTATGCTAACCGCTAGGCCACCGATGCATGACAGGTTTTATTGTTGTTGATCTTCTTTTAATTCATTATTATCAATCTTTATTGTCTTCTTCTGAGAAAATCTCTTAAAATTACTTTAGACTTTTTAGCATTTATCTTTAGTATATTTTCATTTGATAACTTTTACAATATTTCCTGAAGCTCTGAAGCATTGTTTGCAGGAATAACCACATTGTTTGCAAATTCTAAATAGTGTAAATAATTACCATTTATTTGTAATCTCAATTCATAAATATTTCAATACTTCTTCACAAAGTATATTATCCATTTATCTCATTTATGCATTGATAAAATTATAAAATAATCAAACAAATTCCCATTTCTTTATATTTTTTCAATGCTTACTTTATTAAATTAAAATTAATTTATTTAACAGTTTTGATTGCCCAACAATCTTCCTCAGAACTACAAATCATATAAAATACATAAATATATAAATATTTAATCATGTAAGCATACATTATATAAGTAGACATAATGTTATACACTTATAAGTTTAAGTATTTGTATATTTATGTATTTATATGTGTTTAATAGTTTTGATTAAGTACTTGTATATTTTGATATTTATATATGTTTCATAATTCTAAGGAAGATTGCTGGGTAATTGAAACTGTCTTGAAATGTTGTATGTATATATAATTAAGGATTTGTGTATTTATGTTGCAGCTGTTATTACTATGTGATTACTTATATAGTATACGAACATGGATGGGCTGCTCACCAACACGCATTAGCCAGTGTGGTGAGTTTATTGGCTTTTTACCACCGAGTTTAAGAAAAAAAATTTTCAATATATACAATCATGACAGACAAAAATAAATCATGGCCCTTATTCCCAGGAGAATGTAAAGTCACCAACCAAGGCAGCATATGGTGGCCGAAGGTGGAGGGTGCTAAGAATTCCCTGATTGCGAACTCAGGCTGCCATTTGATGATGAATTTTTATTTAGGTACTTACAACTGCAGATCATTTAGGTGAAAGAAGATTGCAAGAGTTAGAAGAAGAACTGTCTTATATTAAATGGGACATTATTGGACTTTGTGAAGTTAGAAGAAAAGGTGAAGAAACGATTTCAAAAGTGGACATATACTCTACTATAAAAGCACAAATATTGGAAATACAAGTAAGTAGGATTCATTATAAATAAAAAAAATGGAAGAATAACATTGTGGAGAGTGGCAAGATTAGTTTTACAACTTATTAGCAGATACTAAATGCAGATAATTTAGGTTTATGCCCCAACAAGTTCTCATAGTGATGAAGTTATAGATGAGTTTTATATGGATGTACAAAAAGCTTTTGATCAGAGTAAACAACATTTTTAAATTGTTATGGGAGACTTTAATGCTAGAATTGGTAAACAAATAAAAGATGAAAATGCTGTAGATAATTTTGGTTACGCTAATAGAAATGAGAGAGGACATAGACTTGTGGAGTTCGTACAAAAAAAAAATTATATTATGAATTCTTTTTTTTGAGAAAATTTTTAAAAGGAAATGGGCATGGAAGCATCCAAACGAAGGTAAAGCAGAATTATATTATATTTTGACTAACAGAAAATACATATTTCAAAATTGAAATGTTCTTAACAAATTTAACACAGGAAGTGATCATCGATTAGTAAGATGTAAGATACATGTTAATGCAAAACTAGAAAGACAAAAATTATTAAGAAAAACAATATTTACAGTTAATATTCCTAACCTTCAGAAACATTCGAATGAATTTAAATTAGAACTTACAAATCGGTTTCAAGTATTAGTAGATTTTGAACATGATTCAGATTTGAATGACATTAATAGGAAAATAACCGATACAATTTTAAAACTGCAACAAAGATAGCTGGTATAAAAAAGCAGCAATTGACCAATAACATTTCTACTGAGACTAGAGAATTTATGTAGAAAAGAAAAAATATGAGGATATACAACAATGGTGCATTAAAAAAGATTGAATATCTCAAATTTTGTAAAATGGTGCAGAAAAGAGTTGAAAGTGATATAAGAAAGTATAATTGTGAACTAGCAAGAAAAGCTGTAGAAGAGAATAAAAGTCTAAAGACTGTAAAACAACATTTTGGCATTGGTAGGAAATGCAATAAAAAAAAAAGATGGCATTATTACTAAAAAGAGAGATGACATCATGAAATATGTAGAAGACTTCTATCAAGAATTATATAGTAATAAAGAACAAGTGCCTCCTATACCTATTATATCTTCCAAATTGCCCAGAATTTTGAATGAGAAAGTGAGACATGCAATTAAATCTATGAAGAAAGAGAAGGTTCCAGATAATGATGGAATTATAATTGACATATTAAAAGAAGCAGGTGAAGAAATAGAAATTTTTTTGGCAAAATTATAAACGAAATGTCTAAATGATAAAGATGCACCAGATGATTGAAAGAATGCAGTATTAATATTAATTTTTAAGGTGATAAAGAAGATATTAGAAATTACAGACCTATCAGGCTTTTATCAGTTTTATACAAAATTTTTACTAAAATAATTACAACTTGTCTACAGAAAACACTGGATTTCCACCAACCAAGAGAACAAGCTGGATTTAAAAGTGGTTTTAGTACAGTAGATCATATCCAGGTATTGAGAGAAATTATAAAAAAAAAAAAACAAATGAATATGAGTTGTCATTATGCTTAGGATTTGTAGACTATGAAAAGTCATTTGATTCTATAAACATTTCTTCAGTGATTAAAGCATTGGATCATCAAGGTATAGAACCAGGATGTTGTCATATTTTAAAAAATATTTATAAAAATGCAACAGCAACAATTAGATTACATAATGATAGTAGGAAAATTAACATTGAAAAGGGTGTAAGACAAGGTGACTCCATATCTCCAAAATTTCTTACAGCAATGCTGCAAGAAATATTTTGTGGATTAAAATCGAAAGCTAAAGGAGTGAAAGTAAATGGGGATTATTTAAGTCATTTAGATTTTGTAGATGATGTAGTTTTTTTTTTTTTCGAATAATGCTTTAGAGCTACAGGAAATGATGCAGGAGTTATCGAGGAAAGTAGGAAAGTAGGACTAAAGATAAATGTTAAAAAGACTAAAGTTTAATAGATTTTCTCAAAATATGAAAATAAAGATTGATTATGATGAGTTAGAAGAAGTTAACAGTTACTAATATCTTGGTCAGATTATTAATACAGGTGAAAATATAATGGATAAAATTAATTATAGAATTAAACTTGGTTGGAGTGCTTTTGGTAGAAATAACTTGATACTAAAAGGCAATATGCCTATGTGTTTGAAAAGGAAGATTTTTAATAAATGTGTTTTGCCACTTCTTTCTTATGAATCTGAGACTTGGACACTTAATAGAAGAACAATATAGAGACTTCAGACTACTCAAAGAAGTATGGAGAGATGCATGTTGGGAGTAACAAGAAGGGATCGAAAATGCAATGTATGGGTAAAAGAACAAACAGGTATTACTGACCTCATTGAAAAAATTAAAAGACTGAAGTGGAGTTGGGCTGGACATATTGTTAGAAGAGATGATAATAGATGGACAATTGAAATTTTAAACCAGATTCCAAAAGATTGTAAAAGACCCAGAAAGAGACCACATGTGAGATGGATGGATGAAATAAGAAAGTGTACAGGAGTGATGTGGAGAAGAAAAGCTAAAAATAGAAAAAGGTGGGTTGTACTTTGAGAGACCTTCATCCTGCAGTGAAATGATAAGGATTGATGATGGTGATGATGATATGTTTTGTAGCTCTGATGAAGATTTCTGAGCAATCAAAACTGTCAGATGGATTAATTTTAACTTAATATAAAAAGCATTGAAAAGTAAAAAGAAAGGGCGATGAGTTTGATTTTTTACTTCAATACTGCCTATAAAATTATTATAAATAGTTCTAAAAAAAATCATTCTCGTTTTTCAATATTGTTTTTGTTTAGTATCACTATATAATCTAATCACTACATATTCTTCAGAATATATCAGCCTGTATCTGTATCTTGATGAGCCAAGACGTTAATTACTATGAAAATGCTTACAGAATGAAATGGTTTTCATAATTCACAAATCATAATATAATGGCAATGCACATTCTTTGTTTATTTCTATTAATTCTCTCAATATTTGAATCATCATTATCAACCATTATCAATCCACTGCAGGATGAAGGACTCTCCAAGTTTAATCCATCTTCTCTGATCTTTAGCTTCTCTTCTCCACATCACCCCTGCACACTTTCTTATTTCGTCCATCCATCACACATGTGGTCTATTTCTGGGTCTTTTACAATCTCTTGGAATCCAGTTTAAAATTTCAATTGTCCAGCTATTATCATCTCTTCTAGCAATATGTCCAGCCCAACTCCACTTTAATCTTTTAATTTTTTCAATGAGGTCAGTAACACCTGTTTGTTCTCTTACCCATATATTGCGTTTTCGATCTCTTCTTGTTACTCCCAACATACATCTCTCCATACTTCTTTGAGTGGTTTGAAGTCTCTGTATTGCTTTTCTATTGAGTGTCCAAGTCTCAGATCCATAAGTAAGAACTGGTAAAGCACATTTGTTAAAAACCTTCCTTTTCAAACACATAGGCATATTTCCTTTTAGTATCAAGTTATTTCTACCAAAAGCACTCCAACCAAGTTTAATTCTATGATTAATTTCCTCCATTATGTTTCCATCTGTATTAATAATATGACCAAAGTATTTGTAACTGTTAACTTCTTCAAATTCATCATAATCAATCTTTATTTTCATATTTTGAGCAAATCGATTAAACATTACTTCAGTCTTTTTAACATTTATCTTTAGTCCTACTTTCCTACTTTCATCTGATAACTCTTGCAACATTTCCTACAGCTCTGAAGCATTATTTGCAAAAACAACTACATCATCTGTGAAATCTAAATGAATTAAATAATCTCCATATACTTTCACTCCTTTAGTTTCCCATTTTAATCCACAAAATACTTCTTACAGTATTGCTGTAAAAAGTTTTGGAGATATGGAGTCACCTTATCTTATCTTACTACCTTTCTCAATGTTGACTTTCCCAGTATCATTATGTAATCTAATTGTTGCTGTTGCATTTTTATAAATATTCTTTAAAACATGACAATATCCTGGATCTATACCTTGATAATCCAATGCTTTAATCACTGAAGAAGTGTTTATAGAATCAAATGCCTTTTCATAATCTACAAATCCAAAACATAATGACAACTCATATTCATTTGTCGTTTCTATAACTTCTCTCAGTACCTGAATATGATCTACTGTACTAAAACCATTTTTAAATCCAGCTTGTTCTCTTGGTTGGTGGAAATCCAATGTTCTCTGTAGACGAGTTGTAATTATCTTGGTAAAAATTTTATACAAAACTGATAAAAGGCTGATAGGTCTGTAATTTCTAATATCTTCTTTATCACCTTTTTTAAATATTAATATTATTACTGCATTCTTCCAATCATCTGGTAAATCTTTATCATTTAGACATTTGGTATATAACTTTGCTAAAAAAAAATCTGTTTCTTCACCCGCTTTTTTTAATATATCAATTATAATTTCATCACTACCTGGAGACTTTCCTTTTTTCATACATTTAATTGCATTTCTCACTTCTTCATTTAAAATTCTGGGCAATTCGGAAGATGTAATAGATATAGGAGGTACTTGTTCTTTATTACTATATAATTTTTGATAAAAATTTTCTAGCAATTTCATGATGTCATCTCTCTTTTTAGTAATAATTCCATCTTTTTTTTTTTTTATTGCAGATATAAATTTCCTACCAATACCAAAATGTTGTTTTATATTCTTAAGACTTTTATTTTCTTCTACAGCTTTTTTTCCTAGTTCACAGTTATACTTTCTTATATCATTTTCACCTCTTTTCCACACCATTTTACAAAATTCGAGGTATTCAATTCTTTTTAATGCATCATTTTTGTATATCTTCATATTTCTTCTTTTCTTCATAAATTCTCTAGTCTCAGTAGAAATTTTATTGGTCAATTGCTGCTTTTTTCTACCAGCTATCTTTGTTGCAGTTTTTAAAAGTGTATCAGTTATTTTCATATTAATTTCATTCAAATCTGAATCATGTTCAAAATCTACTAATACTTTAAACCAATTTGTAAGTTCTAATTTAAATTCATTAGAATGTTTCTGAAGATTAGGAATATCAACTGTAAATATTGTTTTTCTTAACAATTTTTGTCTTTCTAGTTTTACATTATCACGTATCTTGCACCTTACTAATCGATGATCACTTCCTGTGTTAAATCTAATAAGAACATTACAATCTTGAAATATGTATTTCCTGTTAGTCAAAATATAATTCAATTTTACTGTACCCTCATTTTGATGCTTCCATGTCCATTTTCTTTTAACATTTTTCTCAAAAAAAAGAAAGAATTCATAATATAAAGTTTTTCTTTTTCTGCAAACTCCACAAGTCTATGTCCTCTCTCATCTCTATTACCATAACCAAAATTACCTATAGCACTTTCATCTTTCATTTGTTTACCAATTCTAGCATTAAAGTCTCCCGTAACAATTTTAAAATGTTGTTTACTCTGATCAAAAGCCTTT
This sequence comes from Epiperipatus broadwayi, assembly GCA_028023455.1. Taxonomy (NCBI): domain Eukaryota; kingdom Metazoa; phylum Onychophora; class Udeonychophora; order Euonychophora; family Peripatidae; genus Epiperipatus; species Epiperipatus broadwayi. The sequence continues at coordinate 187,835 of JAQFVV010013059.1, read as the reverse complement.
TGTACATCCATATAAAAATCTTCTACTACTTCATCACTATGAGAACTTGTTGGGGCATAAACCTAAATTATCTGCATTTGGTATCTGCTATTAAGTTGTATAACTAATCTTGCCACTCTGTCTGATACACCATCAATCTCCACAATATTGTTCTTCCACTTTTTATTTATAATGAATCCTACTCCTCTTATATTTCCAATATTTGTGCCTTTATAATAGAATATATGTCCACTTTTTAAATCAATTGTCTCTTCACCTTTTTTTCTAACTTCACAAAGTCTAATAATATCCACTTATATTTCCAATATTTGTGCCTTTATAATAGAATATATGTCCACTTTTTAAATCAATTGTCTCTTCATCTTTTTTTCTAACTTCACAAAGTCTAATAATATCCACTTATATTTCCAATATTTGTGCCTTTATAGTAGAATATATGTCCACTTTTTAAATCAATTGTCTCTTCACCTTTTTTTCTAACTTCACAAAGTCTAATAATATCCACTTATATTTCCAATATTTGTGCCTTTATAGTAGAATATATGTCCACTTTTTAAATCAATTGTCTCTTCACCTTTTCTTCTAACTTCACAAAGTCCAATAATATCCCATTTAATATAAGAGAGTTTTTCTTCTAATTTTTGCAATCTTCCTTCACTTGAAAGTGATCTGCATTGTAAGTACCTAAATAAAAGTTGTTATCAAATGGCAGCCTGGGTCCGCAATCAGGGGATTCTTAGCACCCTCCACCTTTGGCCACCAACCACTGCCTTGGTTGGTAACTTTACAGCCTCCTGGGAATAAGGGCCATGCTTTATTTTTGTCTCATAATTGTATATATGTATTGGAAAAATATTTATCATTTACACAAACATTCATTCTGCCTTATCAGGCATTGAGAAGAAAGACCATGGTGTTTTTGATCTTAAACTCAGCAGTAAAAAGCCAATAAACTCACCACACTGGCTAATGCATGTTGGTGAGCAGTCCATCCATGTTCATATACTATATGAATAAACACATAGTAATAACAGCTGCAATGACAAGAAAGTATGGAGTGGACATTAGGAATTTGCGCTGCTCGGTTCCTTTAAGTCCTCCAAAAGGAATCAAAGGGTCTCCTTTCAGTTAATAGCAAACTCCTTTCTGCAGCCAATATTTGAATATATGTATGTAAATGGATTACATCATGTACATGAGGTGTCAGAGTGTCTTATGGGCAGCATGGGTAAGATGAGAAGATTAGCACAAATATGGGCTTTGAGTGTTTCATTATCAGATTTTCAATGAAATGGATAGCTGAAAAGTTGTGGAGTAGAGTGGAATGAAGCCTATGCATTAAAGTATGAAGATTGGTGATATTAGTATAAGCAGAGCATTGATTGTGCGTATATATATATATGTGTGTGTGTGTGTGTGTATGTGCATGCGTGTGAAGATGACAATCTGGACCAACTGATGAGTACTGGTTTAGTACAAAATATGTATATTAGTGATTGTTTATCTTTTTGACATGTGTATGATCAAGTGTGGCAGCAATATGAGATAGCATAGATAGTTGAGGGTCATGTCAAAGTCTGAGTTCGAACCCCCTACATATTACATATTGGCCAGCATGCATGAAAAAGCCTGTACTGTAGAAAAAAATTCATATATTAAAATATTTGAATGTGATTGACTATTTTAAATCTATTTTTAAATACAGCTTATTTTGACTGATAGATCTATAATTTCTAATAACTTCTTCATCAACTTTCTTAAATATTAATATCCCTACTATATTTGCCAATCATTTAATATATTTTTAACATTTAAACATTTGGCCAGTATTTTTTTACTATTAACAATATCAATTTTTATTCTTCATATATTTAAATCACCAAAATATCACAAGATCATCATTTCCCATGCTTACACAAGCTGTTAACAATAGTAGCAAACTCTCCATACAATAGTGTGACCTTCTGCAGGCCTTAGTAACCATGGATACCAGAAGGTTTGTACATAACATCCCTATCTAGTGCCTACCCATCCAATATTCCCAGACTAATTTCTAGCTTATGCTGGAGAGTTGTATTAGACTTTAAGATCTAGGTCCAGTATTCTCAGATACAAATCTCCTCCCTGATGAAAGCCACAAGTTAGAAACTAGTCCGAAAATATTGGATGAGTAGACACTGAATAAAGATATTATTCACAAACCTTCTTGTTTCCATTGATTACTACTGTTTGCACTAGGTGTCACATCACGTCACATATTGTTAATTGTATTTGTCAATTCTCCATTTGAAATACTTGGGAATTGAAGAATTGTAGTTTTTGTAGATGATATTTTGTATTTTGTTATTCTTTATGATTTATAAAAAAAAATATTCTCGAACCCTTTTACATATTTCACAGTGACATCTATTTTTTATAGTTCTTGTGAACACTTTGCTTCCAATATTAAGATATTGTTTTCACTTTTGAGACTTTTATTTTCTTTTATAGCTCTCCTTCCCAATTCATAATTACATTTCTTATAGCATTATTAATACTTTTGCATATCATTTATAAAGTGTAGATATTCAATTCTTCCTAATGGACTTTTAAAAATTCATATGCCTTTTTTTTTTGTAAATTCCTTTGCTGCTTTTTGTATCATGTGTCTCTCTTGCAGATTTTAATAAAGTATCAGTAATATTAGTGATTTCAATCAAGTCTGAAACATTTTCAAAATCTGTTAATATTTTAAAACAATTTTCAAATTCTAATTTAAATTTATTGGTATCTGAAAATTAGGAATATCAACTAGTAATACTCTTTTTCTTACTAGTTTTCATATCTCTATCTTTGCATTAACATGTATCTCACATATCACTAATTGATAATCACTTCCTGTGTTGTATCTATTAAGAACATTATAACTGTTAAATACTTTTTTTTTGTTAATCAAAATATAACGCAATTCTGCAGTATTTTCATTTTGATGTTTTCCATTTCTATTTTTCTCAAACAATTCATAATATATAGTTTTCTTTTTCTGCAAATTCCACAAAATTCTTTCATCTTTTTTTCATTTATTATAGTTTCTCATGACAATTTTAAAATATTGTTTGATCTGATCAAAAGTGTTTTATACAACTTCATAGAAAAAATTCTTTGTTTCTTCATCATAATGAGAATTTGTTGGGCATAAAACTGAGTTATCTGAATTAAGTATCTTCCATTAATTTGATAATTAATCTTGCCACTCTGTCTGATGTATCATCAAACACCATAAGTTGTTCTTCCATTTTTGCTTTATGGTGAATCACATTCCAATATTTATGGCTACTAAAGTACATATTCACTTTTTAAATCAATGGTTTTATTTTTTCTTTTAATTTCACATAGTCCAATAATGTTCCATTTAATATTTATCACTGCTTCCAATTTGTGTGATGTTTCCTCAAATAAAAGTAATATGTAGTTATAGTTTCTTTAAAAAATGTCATCATTGGTCCACAATCAAGGATTGTTAGACCCCTTTTGCCTTTGACTTCCAATCACTACCTTAGGTGATGACTTTAGAGTCTCCTGAAAATATGAACCCCAATTTAATTTTGGTTGTCATGATTATATATATATATGTGCGCGCACGTATGTTATTTCATACATACATTTAACCTGCCTTCAAAAAATCTCAACTGCTGCTTCAATTAAGAATTATCAGGCAATTGAGAAGGAATGCCAAGGTATTTTTGGTCTTAAACTTAGAGGTAAAAAGCCAATACACTTATTATATTAAAGTGATGCATGTTGGTAATTAATCCAACCTTGATTGTTATCATATAAATAATTAAGTAATAATAATAGCTGCATTGGAATGAAGTATAGAGTGCATATTAAAAATTTGCCCTGCTCATTTCCTTTAAGTTCTCAAAGCGAAATCAAAGGGTCTTCTTTCAGTTAATAAAAAACCGTTTTTTTTTTGCAGCTGAAATTAAGTACAGAGATACAAAGCAGCTCTAACTATCAGCTATCAAACAGTTACATATTAAAAAAAATAGTTTGTTGTTTTTATACTGAATATAACAAATGAATTAACATATGGGCAAAATGGTCTTATAATTATTATTTATTTCATTACTCAAATTTAATTTTAATATTTATTCCATCAAAATGTGTTTAATTATATTAACTGTAAACACATATAGCTTAATGTGAATGAAATTAAAAGAAAGTAATCAAAACCTTCAGAAGCTATGTATAAACAATATCCTTATATATTGCTTTCATATACACTTTAATGCAAAAAAAAAAAATAATAATAAAACATTTTTATTTTCCTGACAGTTTCGACTGTCCAGCAGTCTTCATCAGAGCTTTCTCAACCTTCCTCTGCTTTTTAAACAATATCCACACTTTAATACATACATGGTTCACATTTATTGGCATATTGGTGCTGGTTTTACCAGTTTTAAGAAGTTTTAGTTACTTCCATTTAAATTTTATATTATTTATATATAAAATTTAATTTTGTTAAAAACCAATTTTATTATAAACATGTCTGCCAAATTAAAACTTTGAGAGCTATATTTTATACAAAATAATATAATGTGAAGAAAAAATCTGCAAAAATTCAATAATTTAATTACATGATTTGCAATACTATTATTGATGAAGCCAGAAAAAATAAAAAGTTTAATGCTTTAATAAATATAGAAATAAATATACTAAACAATAAATAAAAAGAGGTTTCCTTGACAACAGTTTGAAATTGTTGATCCAATTAATATTGGGATTGTTTAAGTGTTGACTAGTTTCTAATAAACAATAAATATACTAAACAATAAATTCATATAAGAATTATTTTCAACACAGTTGTAGATGAAGCAGTGAAAAATAGAAAGAAAAATGAAATTGAATTATCTACATGGTTCCATTTAAGTGAGAACAAAACATGATTTAAAATCTTCTAATGATTTTAATAATTCTGGTTTTTAAGTTTTAATTAATGACAAAAACAAATGTCTTATTGTAATTCAATTCAATTATAAACACTAGGACTGCTTAGATAAGAATAGCTTAAGTTTCCATGTTTGTTATAATATTATGCTAGCTTAGCATAGTATAATATTATAACAAACACTGAAACTTAAGCTTTTCTTATCTAAGCATTTCTAGTGCTTATAATTTAAATGAATTACAATTTGTTATTAAAACAGGCAAAAATCTCTATATGTATTGCCACTCAATGCAAGCCAGACTAATCAATGGATGCCAGAAGGCTTGTGCATAAAATCCCTATCTAGTGACTACTCATCCAATATCTCCAGATCAATTTCTGTATTGTGACCTACTGACATCCTTTGATTACTCTGGCTTGCACTGAGTGGCAATACATATAGAGAATTTTGCCTATTTTAATAACAGTTATAAGCAAGCATAAGAAATGGTGATCATGTGCTGTTTATTGGCTTTATTACAATTTGTCTAAAAAAAGTCAACAACATATAATTATAAATGCCTCATTGTGGAATACAAGCTAGATTAGGGGGGAAACTTAAAAAAATATTCCTGCCATATGCAGAAGATATTTTATATGAGTGGTTTTGTTAAAAAAACTCTCAAGTGGAGAGACTTGATATATCATTGGAAATTCAAAAATTATACATTATATCTCTCAAAGAAACTGGTAGTTTAACAGTATTTAGTTGGTTTATAGTCAGAGGTTTATTGGAAAGAATTTACATATTGTAAATTATTTAAAAGTTCCTTTCTAATAAATATTTAGAATAAACCTGGTTAATGTATATAAAACACCAAAATACCTAATTTTATTGTTTCTGCACTTTATTTAACTTTATTTAAAACTGGATTCCAAGAGTTTGTAAATGACTCAGAAAGACACCACATGCGAGATGGCTGGATGAAATAAGAAAGTGTGCAGTGGTGATGTGGAGAAGAGAAGCTAAAGATCGGAGAAGATGGATTGAACTTGGTGAGACCTTCATCCTGCAGTGGATTGATAATGGTTGATAATGATGATATGATTAACCACAAATAAGTTTTAAAGGACTAGTATCATAAAAAATATTTAAAATGGATATTACTATAAAAAATGAATAAAAATTGAACTTATTGGTGCTTTTTTACAAGAAATTCTTACAGAGACACAAACAAATTTTTTTAAGTAATTTTGAATATTATTGTGTGTGTTAAAAACAATTTAGGAGAATCAAAGAGTCACTAAAGTTCTTAGACATCCACAAACAGTAATGTGTTTTGATTTAACAGAATTGGTGAGTTATTGCAATTGAACTATAAAAACATATAGAATATTTATAATGAATTAAGATTAGGTTAAAAAAAATACATTAAAAATTTATATATTATATTTTCACCTTTAATTGGCATTCAAATTTCATGTATTTAAAACCAATATCATAAAGAATCATGTGACTATATTTGCATAAAAAGTTCAAATTGAAGTGAATTTTATTGTTTTTATAATATCTCGCAAAGATGATTAGATAGAAATTTTGAAGAAATTGAATATGATCTAAATATAAGTCAAGTTTATAGGCAATCATAGGACCATGTTGCATATATGTTGATATCTATAAGAAAATATAGGAACAGAAATTAACAACTTTATTTCATGTTCTGCCCAAGTTAAGTATAACAACACAGGAAACGTTATTTATAATGATTATCTTTTTAGCATTATTCAGAGGTTTGTTGTATCTTTTTTTTTTAGGTATAAAACAACACACGACGACATCATACAATTTTGCAATAAATTCATATATGAGACATTTCCAAATATTTGAAACTGATCTTCAGCCCATTTCAGATCAGTCATTATCAAATAAATTTTAAAGTTATCTGCAATCTATGCATTTGGTAAAAACATACTCAAAAAAATCAATTGGCTTTTTTTTTTAAAAAAAAGTTCGATTATTAGTTAGGCCAATGAATTAATATCATAAATGAAATTAAAAATGAGCGCGTAAGACACAATCTTTGATAATAATAAAAAGTTTAATTTGGAAAAAAAATGGGAAAAGAAATTATTCTGATATTAATAATACATTTACATAATTTTGGAGCACATTTATTTTTTACGTAAATTAGAGATAAAAATGTCCTATAAGAAATTGATGAACTACAGAATTGAGATAATTCGTGATTTTATTATCTTTTATTTATATACATATTTTGCGCGCACGTTTGCATGTATATTAAGAAAGAAAAAGAGAGAAGGGAAAAGAAGAGAAAGAAATGAGAAGATAAATATGAAATAAATTTTATAATTTATTAACAATAAAAAATAAATAATATATATGCGCATATATCCATATAAACTGCTATATGAACATTTTTATGTATTATGTATATAAAATCATCTTTTCAAAGCTGTTCTTTTAAAATATAATTAAGATTTTTGCCAATCTTGTTGCTTAAAATCCCTTTATCAAATCTTTCATTTTAAAGTATTGACCCAGAAATGACCAGGCGCTTTTGCCCTAGTGCAGAAGAATGTGTTTGGTTCTGTCCAACCCATTAATGATTTCCCAATAACAAATGATGAGCACCGGTACAACAAAAGAATTGAATGGCCACCAGGGAATCGAATTCTTTGGATTCGTGCTAGGTCCTCCCCATCACAGCTCAAGGAAAGACGCTCTCTGCCTCCATTGTGAAACGCCAGCCATGGTTAGGTCTATACTAAGCAAGGCCATGTGCTTAAGGTTTACACCTGACTATTCACAGATGCTTAGTTTCTCTACTCTCAATCCCCTCTCCCCATTCAGATTCATAAAGCTGAGTTGTAGCATTGTCTGTGATTAAACTGTATGAAGTTTGGTCTTTCACAGGCTTCTTTACTACAGTTCTATATAGTGTGTGTATTTGTCTATTCATGTCGCACTTCTACGCTTCTCTATATCAGGTATTGAAAGAATACAAAGGATGCTGTATTATAAAGAGTCCTGGTAAAAACAGCCTCCGCATCTTACCTGCTTCACAATTATCTTAATTACAATCAAGTAAATTTATCTGCCATTTATTGCCAGTCCACAGGTGTGATCTGATACTTAATAAACAGAAAGAGAGATAAATGGTTTGTCGAAAATTTCACTTGGCATCAAATAAAAGATTTACAAAAAAAAAAAGGAAATGTTAAATATTCAGCTATAACTTTTTTCTTTCTTTATGGTTTTGTTATTTTTTTTTTTTTTTAAAAAGCAAATAATAAACAAATAACGCTTAATGGATTCAATTCACAAGCAAATACTTTTTTTTTTTTTTACTAATATATATACACGCACACATCTTAATGTTATAAAGATTCGTTTAAATTAATTCCGCAGTTCTAAAACTGAAATGATAGAATAAATTATTAAGACCGTGGCAAGCAAAGCCAAATTACTAATGATGATGATGAAGTTTGGTTGTAATTATATAATGCATTATCCCTAATTTATTGCTTAGTTACTCAACTTGTCTTCCGATAAATGTGTATATCCTACAAATACATATACATATAATCACTGGATCGGTAAACTTTTTACGTACCGTTTAGGATCAATGCATCTCTATTGTCAGGAGTGACCTTGCAACCACAAAATGTACCTTTTACATTTGATCTTTCAGTTTTGTATATTGAATAGCAAACCTTACATATTATATTAATTAGTGTGATCATTCAGTAGTACTCAAATGTTAACTAAGCTTCATTTATATATATCTAACTCATTTACATATTTTTCCCCGGTGATGAAAGCTCTTATTCATCAAAAAGACAAAATACTCAACAGTTAAAAGGTTTACAAAGGGATAATTACAAGGCAAATTGAAATTCAAGTACAATATGGTGAAGAGGAAGAAGGTACATATGAAATGTAAAGGGGATATGGAAAGCGTGTGTAGTCCAGGCAAAAATGAGTCTTTGGTAAAGAGCAATATTGATAGGCTTGATTGCCCTGGTGGATTGATAGAAGGGTCCATATGTGACATGAATTTTGGAGGAATATCATTGAGTATAAAATGTTTTACAAAGTAAGTATTGATTTACATAGTATAATATGGAGATTTGAAATGACACATTGATTTTTTTTGTCCATAACAATCCCGAAATTGATCAACCTGTGATCAACCTGTGGAAACTCAAAGCATTAATCCACAAGTAGATTAATCATTAAAAACAAATGAATGTTACAATTATGAATTATTTGTTAAGTCTAGAGTTTAATATGAGTAGCATTTTTGGAGTACAATATTGAGAAATCCAATTTGCGATGGATAAGTTGAGAATTGGAAATAATAAATTTAAATAGAGTTAATCACTTGCAATTAAAATCATTAGGCCAAATTGCAGCTTACTTTACATTAATACTTGGATAAAATCGTTTACAACAATAATGTTAAAAAACCACTATGAATAATGTTTCCTTCTTGTGAATGAGAAAATCAACATTGGTAACGATGCCCACAGCACTCTTATCCAAGCCCTCCCCCTCAAAAGAACCAGGATTTAGGCCTCTGGGGTCCCTCCCAACAACCAGACTCTCTCATTCAATCGTAAAAATTGAGTGTAATGAAATTTTTAATTAAAAGGTACAATTATTAATTATTTGTAAAATCTAGAATTCAAATATGAATAGTGTTTTAGGAGTACAATACTGAAAAATCCAATTTGTGGTAAATAAGTTGAGAAATAGGAAAACACTTGGAGACAACATAAAAAATGGACTAAATCAATCTACTATTCAGTTCTTCCACATGGCCTTGAATATCTTCACAAAAGAGCAATCCCAAATATTTTTGGAAAAAATTGTGGAAAAATTGTGGAGAACAAGGAAAAAAAAATCTAAGCTTCTAAATATCTCTGCTGAAAACCATTCTAATCCATCATAAAAATCACATGAACAGTGAAAGGCCAGCCCTATCGATAACAACTTTGGAAGTAATAAAATTAAATAAGGTGAATCATTTGCAATTAGAATCATGAGGCCAAACTGCAACTTATTTTGCAATAATACATGGATAAAATCATTCATGATGATAACATTAATTAAGTTTCAATTACTGACATTCTTAAATGTGGCTGACTTATGCTGCTCACCTTATAAAAATAGTGTGGAAAAATGACATGCTATTTATAAATCTATTTTTTATTACACAAAGTAGGACCAAATATACTTTCTATCTAAATGCAACACAAATTGCCAGCTTGAAAAGGAAAAAAAATGGAATTCACACTTACAACTATAAATTCTTTCTTTTATCTAAAGTCAATTTTTTTGGCCAATAGATATATTTATAGAAACATTGAAATATATACTGTGCATTAACGTACATGCATTATATTGTATCATGCATTAAACTGAATCAAATTGTTGAATCAAATCAACAAAAATGTATATATATATATATATATATATCTTTGTTCTTAATACTTGTCTTGAATTTTTCTGACAATATCCATTATAAATCTCCTTATTTTTACAAATTGCAGAAATAAATATACTTAAGATCAGATGAGACAACATTATTGATCCATATATATTTTTAAATTTTCATTAGTTTTAAAACTATACCACCAGAATCTTTTTAACCTTTTTTAAATATACTATCAGAAGCTGCAGTTTCTGTTTTCAAGATTAAAATGGCTGTTTAACACCTCCATGTTGCATATCTCAGTACAAATCTAAATGAGTCATTAAGACAGATATTAGATGTGACCACTTGAATTATTGTATCACTATTTAAACAATGAATGTCCTGTATGCTCTAGTAAAATGATAGATTGACATGTTCAGGAGCTAAAATCCATAAATTGCGGTTCTTCTTCATGATTTCCAGTATTCAAACTTTTTATAAACTCCAGAGTAATAAGCTATTTGAATATTATTTTTTTATTTATACATGTAACAAAAAGTACTCTGTCTATTTTCCCAAAATATCAATATCATTACATATAAAAGAACTATCAATAAATTATATACTAATAATGATATCATTGATTAGATTCATGTATGACTTTCAAATGATTCAACTAATTTACATTACTTTTTGCAATATTAATTGTTTTAATTATTCTTAAGTCTTCATAGTAAATTATTGAACTTCAGACTTTATTGCTTTTAAAGTTCAGCATTCATTTTATCATTCATTCAATCAGAGAATTCTATTAATAATATAATTAGAAAAAGTTACTAGTAATGTAACCTTTGTTAAAGAACTAGTTGATTTTCTTCTTTTTAATGAACCTAACATATTTGCCACATTCACAACACATTTTTTAAAAATATCAGTTTGAAAATATGCATATCTGACTAGTATTCAAACTTAGAATAAGAAACAGTTGTTTCTAAAGAATCTATTTGTAGTGTCTATTATATTAACTTTCATGCATATTACATGACAACACAACAATCTGCACTTGTAGGTTGTTGGACTGATCATATGATTTGTTTATATCATGAATTTCAACCAAAATATAACCCATGAGACAGATTTTTTTAGCACAATGCATGCAGGTTTTTCAAACAGTAATTTTGCTTTTTCATATATATTGCTTATAATAACTGCTCTCATATACACTTTAATGCAAAAAAAAAATTTTAATAAAACTTCGTTATTTTCCTGACAGTTTTGACTGTCCAGCAGTCTTCAGAATGTTCTCAATTTCCTCTACCTTTTTTTTATTATTATAAGCAATATATATGAATATATGAAGAAATGCAAAGAAAGTAAAGAAGAATAAGAGTATATACATCTAATTTTGCTTTTTCTAAACAAATTGTTTATGATAGTAAATCTAAGTTTTTTGCAAAAAAAAAAAAAAAATCAATATCAAGAAAATAAACAAAAACTTTAGCACCAAGTGCTTTAAAATTTTTAAAAAGTTGGTCTTCTATAGTATTGGTGCAACAATACTATTTGTATTTCTTTATTAATTTGGTCAAAACATTTGACTGGATTAATCCCAAAGTTTGTGGCAATGTTTTTGATTAATATTTTATTATTGTTGATCTTTCTGTGAATATTTTAATTGCTGAAGAGATGAGCATATGTATTAAAAATTACCAAATGTTTGTTTGTGATATCTACATGATATTAAATATTTAAAAAATTCTTCAAACATTAAAAAGGATGCAAATTATGGTGAGACAGAAATTCTAAAATATGATGGTAATATGTTAGTTGCAAAATTTATTTAGATCTTATTTAATAGTGCAGGAAATTATTAATATATTCTAATCTTAAAACTTTTTTTGATTGTCCAATTTATAAGAATTAAAAAAATTAAAATACTAAGTATTATAGTCAAATATTATTGTTATTAACTAGTGAAAAATTACTTTTGAGAATTTTATTGAACATGTCAGTTCCAACCAGAAATAAATAATTTGCAAAAGATCATCAAGGTTTTAGGGTATCAAATAAGGGCTGGACCCAACAGATGATGAATAATGGAATGACCTTCAGATATGAATGGCTGTGAATAACAAATAAATAGTGCTTGACCAAGAGTATCTTCTGTTTCATTGCAACATATGATGTTAATTTATCAAAGCTTAGGTATTATTTTTGATACAAGTAGCTTTTTTCTGTCTTCATCTTTTCCTTCTTTAGATATCATAATTCTCTGGTGCCATCAGATATCTATGTATATTAAGTGTGATAATAAAAGTGTGTGTTTGTGCAACAACATATCCTTTAATTAAATACATAGCATTTCTGATATCAATTCCCACTTTTTTAGTTCAAGATATCAAAAATTAAGAAATTGATAATGAGAAAAGGCTTATTAGTCTGGAAGGATAATTACTAATGAATCAATCTGAAACAGGATATATGAGATAGAAATTTCTTCTGGTAAGATTTATGTTTAGGCAGCCCTATTGAGGAATCCCTTGTCTATCATCTAGAAAATGTGATCCAAAATGGTCCAGCTCTCACAATCTGGCTAGTATGCCATGCCTGGCACATTATTCATTGCAGCTGAGAGGTGAGCACAGCTGCTTTGCAAGCAGTTGCTTGCAGAAAATTGTTGTGGATTCACTTCCCAGCTGATGCTTTGACATATGGCAAAAAAAGGAAGCTGTTGATTGTGCTAATCTTTGTTAATTCAAATAATGATTTCTAGAATAGTTTTAGAAGATTAAATATAAGCTATACAAACTTTAGTTCAGTCATTAATGTTGAAAAACCTGGATGTTTTACCAACCAGTAAGAGATAAAAAAGTTCAGCAATTTTTATTCCTGCTTGAAAATTCTAAATGAATTTAAATTATTTAATGGCTTTTGAGGATAAAAAGACTTAGAGACTATAATCTACTGATCTTCTCTTTAACAAGTCAAAACTTAGAATTTCTACCAACATTTGCACTTTAATTAATTTTACATAAACCTTTTATTGGCTAGATGACTTTTTTATCTTTAAAAAAAGTTACAGAAAGACCAAAAATTGTTTCAGAAGTTTTGGAAAGTAGAAAGTAGTAAAACCAATTTGTATGTTATTTAGTTCCCTGATATGATAACATTGAATTTACCCTTGTAAGGAAAGCTCTTCAGAAAATAGGACATGTAGGAGATATAACAATTTTAAAAAATATATATTTCATGGTTAAACTGGGTATAATTTTTGTGGAAGATACAGACCCTATATTCATTATATGGATAATCTGAAAAAGCATTCTAAAAAGAACCAATATTAATAGCTTTCATTGGATAAATATGCCTGAGCAAAGCAACTAGTTAAGATGTAAGTTCAAATATAAATGTCAAGCTATAGGAATTAAAATGTAGATCCATAAAATAATCAAGTAAAAAAATCTAGTTATGAATATGTAGATATATTTGTGGCTCAGATTAATATAGTCCATACAAAACGTGCATTTAATATTTTATTCTTTGTTTCAATCTATGTTGATTTTTTTTAATTAAAAATTATTATACTCTTTTATAAATGGCTTCTGATATTAAGCTTGACAACTACATATAAAAAAGTTCACATTATAATATAGCTGACAAACAAGAATCCCATCTAAAGCATTAAAAAAAGTCATAAATAGAATATCATAAAACATTAATGTTTACAAAATAAGCCGATAGCCCTAAATAATATGATAAAAATCTGATTAGCTTTTGCTAGGTTAGGCAAAAATGGAATCTCTCATTTATCAGTTAGTGAATCTTTTAGAAATATTATTAACTTCCTATTTTCAAGCTAAAGGTAGCCAAATACCCATTTACTAACCAATATTGGGTGATAATTGATTATATGCTGTCAATTAAAATCAAGTCTTACTTTCAAAAGTGCATCCAACTGAAATATGCAGATCTACCCAAGAGCTGACCAACAGGTCATAAGAATAGAAGGCTACCTATTACCACTACAACATACTATTTCTTTATTAAAGTTAGTGGATATTGGTATGTGTAAATGAGTGTTTGAATATATATATATATAAAATAAAAATGTTAATATCCATTTAGGCATACATATGCTTGCAACTTAATTAATGAATCAAGTTGTACACAAACAGTAAATGAATTAAGAACTAGTTTCCATAGAAAAAAACAATAAATAGTATTTCAGACTGGAACTGAAAATCTATCAGTAATCTTTGCAATATAATAGTAACACCTATCTTTCCCTTACTTATATATTAATATGATGATGTACAATATTCAAATTAGATTTGTGTAATTTCTGGGGCAAAATCCTATTAGTAACAAGATAGAGATTACTTTTATTTTGCATTGATACAGAATGACCATCTATTATTTAATTTATAACTTGTGGCACAGTTTAATTATTCAACTTAAATTGTTTTGACCTGTTGTATATAGCTGGATATGCGTTTTTATAGTATATGTATAAATATACATTTTAATATCCAAAAACCTTGTATAGAAAGAGTACCTTAGGAGTTAAACAATAAAAGATGAAAAGCACAAGGTAAACCATAAGCTCAATATTCAAAAAAGCACGGCATTCAACAGGAGTGAACACTTTATTTTATTACCAATTGTTTTTACAAATGTTTGTTTTTATAGGCAGCACGTTGACCTTTGTCTCATCAGTACAGAATAAAATTTGACCTTTTTGTACTACGAATGAATACTAGGTAATTGGCTACATTGTCTATGAGCTAGATACTTGAAACAAAAACCCTAAAGCTGCTTGTGATTTGAACTGATACTCTAAGCCATGTACAATGCAAAAGAATAGCTGGCATACTACATCACGAGGCTCTTCCGCATTGCCCTCTTGTACTGAAAATAATTTATAAAAGGTAATATTAAATCTCATCAAAATTAAAAATAAAAACAAATATAATTAAAAAAATATTCCTTGCATTGATCGTTAATCCTTGATATATATGCACATACACCAGCGAATCCTATGATGAACACATATAAAGTGATTCTACATAAGAGGCATTAAATTTACAAAAGAAAAAAGCTAAATCAGTTTTTAAATAACCCATTGTAGGTCAGAGGTCGTTCCAACAACTCTTCATATACACACACACACAAAAAAGTAGAGTCCATGATCCATCAGACATGTTAATAGCTAGATAATGAGCTTGCTAAGATACGTAATTATCCATACATATAAACACTGGAAGAAAAAAAATTGAATGATAAAATTCTTCAAAAAAAAATTATTACCAGCAGTCAAATATTTAAATAAACGTAATTTTATTTCCTACTTTATTTTATTTTAATAAACATAATAGCAGTTAAACCTTCAGAAAAATAATAGCAGTTAGTTTGTACTTTCAAGTGTCTTTAGGATATCGGGAAATTGATGGGATATATAATTGTATTACATAATAAATAATTGAAAACTGTAATTATAGACCCAGCAGAAAAATTAATCAAATAATTTTAAATTATATAGGTAATTGAAGCTGGGTAAATCTTTGTGGAACATCGCTGTCTTCAAGATTCCCTAAAGACCTTGCTAAAGGGGGGAAAAAATCAACCCAAGCATTCTGCCTAAGCTTAGGAATCAGCTTAAGAATTATTTTAAATTACATCTTCTTGCTTAATAGAATTTCAACAGAACGGCAGGGGGAGTTAACTAATTGTCCTTTGCCAAATTCTGAAAACCATGTAGGAATTTAGAATTGAAAACTTCCTTCTGCCAAAGGCAAATATAAGACGGGCTCCTATGCAGTCATCTCTAGGAGAACATTTATTTGGCTCCTATCTTATTAGTGTGTATTACAACTTCCTGTTAAGTTCCCTTTAGAGGATTAGTAGCTTCATCCGTAGAATGGCTTTTTGATGTCAGTTAGATCTCGAACTTTATACATATCAAATGGATTTTTGATATCAATTTCTAAATCTGTCATTTTCAAAATGGAAGATCGGTCACTCTTGTATCCTTTCCCAAAGGCAAACATTACTGTAATATCCTGTGGCTACTCAGACTCTTATTAACTCAGTGAAGTTAATTCTTTGATGAAAAAAAAACTCAAGATGCGACGGCTTGAACATTTTTGTTAATAAAATAAAATCAAAGATATTTAAAAAAAAAAAAAACACAAAAAAGATTATTTTTTATTCAAAAAAGGAGAAGATCAAAGCTTTGGAAAAAAAAAGTAGGTTACTTAAAATTACAGCCATATTCGCACGGACATACACATATATATATATAATATAGTTTGAAAGAATAGCTTGGTTGGTTAGAGCGTCACTTAAATTCAAACATCAGTTCAATTTCCTTGCAAGTATTGTAATTAATCAGGCCAGTTATACCTGAAGAAGAAAAGGAGACTAATACCATTTGACACATTGGGTTCTATATGCACCCGTATGCTTTACTAATGAAAATAGTAGAAATAAAGTTTAAACTTTTTTTAAAAAGAAAAATAATAATAATTAAACTAGACGATGGAAGTAGTCTAACATATAAAATCTCATTATCACTAATTTTCGATATACTGTACTATATTGGAAAATGTTGCGAATAGGCTAAGTTCATTTTTATGACCACTAGATGTCGCAGATATCAACATATACAGCATTTTAGTATTAATAATAATGGTTACGGTAATACGTAAAATACATACGTGCCTAATTATCTTTTAAACCATGCAAAGTTTAAAAGGTAGCTGTGATCAGTCATAAATATCTTTTTCTGTCCACATCTTAACTGCCAGCGGCACTTATATCTTTTTACAGGCTCCTACTTCAAACAATTTAACATTTTGACGATCATACTCACGTAAAAGCAAATTTCATTAATTGTTTCAGATTTTAGTCATAAGGACATAAAGGAAGATAATAAAATATATATGCATGCATATCATATTAAATCATCTATGTTCTTTATTACTGTTTCAAAATGCTTTTTTACACCCTTTTTTTTTTACTGTTTCGACTGCCCATCAATCTTTTTCACACCTACAACATAATACAAATATATGAATAAAGAGTATAGATGACTTAATATTATATTATATGAATCTGGCAATATAATAAGAAAGATATAGTTAATATTATATATATGAAGATGGTTTGCAGATTTTTGAGTGTGCATGGACTCTTGTCATTATTGTTATTATGGTATTGTTGCTTTGACTGAATCTTGCCTGCCATACTCTAAGTATCTTAGGTAGTGCAATAATTATCATCAAAATCTGCCTGGTAACATTCCAGCAGAGATAAGGTAACTTCCTACCTATGTTCAAATCAGAGTTAAGTAAAAGATTAAGAGACTATTTTTCTCTCATGTTGCTGCTTTATGGATAATCTAGATAACCATTCATCCAATGTTGGTTGAAAAATGGGCATCTAGATATTCTTAGAGAACTACACAAATCTTTATTACCTAACAGTTAGCAAATTTAGTATTTTCTTTTATTATTTCATCACAAGGGACAGTAAACAGATCTTTACCATGCAGTAAGATATTTATTAAAAGACTTTTATCTTGTTACATTTTAGATGTCCAATGTAATTTTCTATATGGCTTATCTGTCGGTTACTGAATACAATACTAAACTGAGCAGAAGTTGTCTTTAAAAAAAGAAATGTTAACTGCTTTATTTTTTATTTTGATTGTCATGTTTTATAAAAATTTTAAATATTCATCAACCCCCGCCCCCTCCTTCTTACCAGAACCCTTAAATTTTTATATTAAATAAAAGAATTAATGGCACTGGATCATCAATATTACTAAGATAAATATGAAATGTCAGTGCTATAGTAGTAATAATAGTAGTATTAGTACTACTAATAGTATTAATAATAAACAACTACACACGTGAAAAACCTAAATATATATATATATATATATTCATTTTAACATTTATTTATATATATATATAATCAAAATATTCTGGAATAACTCTAAAATATGTAGTATACCAATATAAAAAAATAAATCATAACTATAACCAGCTTGCAGTAATGTATGCCATCCTGAGTAGCATTTAACAGTTAAAATAAAAAAAATCTCATTAAAGTCATATGTGCATGACCAACTTTCCATAATTTATGCACAAGTGTATTCACACAATTATACTGTTTATTTAATATGTTGTTTGTCATATTTATAAAATATGACTCTAATTTTTTTTCTCTTCTAATCATTTTCCACATGTAAGATTAAAACAATATCAAAGCAAAAATCTCCATTATTATCAAGTGAATGTTCAGAAAACACAGATTTAAATCTATCAACAAAATATTGTGACTTATATAAAATTTATGTTCATGATATCTTTTTCAATGTCAATGTAATTAGACCTACTATGGCATGCCTCTTTATACATTCCACCTTTATTGTTTAAATGAGATTGCCTTGACAACAGTTTGAGATTGTTGATTATTATTAATATTGAGATTGTCTAAGTGTTGACTGGTTTTTTTAATGATGATATTACATATATATATATATATAATTTATTAACCCACAGAAATAATTATGATAAGAGATAAAATATAATGTCATCATTTGCATAAGCAAAAAAAAAGATCTTATATCATAGCTTTGCTATAATGTTGTAGTAAAATATTTATGAATGTGTTTCACCTGTACATTTTTAACTAATCAGTATCTGTGGTATCACGATCATATATTAAATCCTAATTCTTATGTTTCAACATAATTTTTATATTTATTATACCATAAATGTTTAAAGTGTTTTTATAGGTTGTGATTGCTAATTTGTATATAAATGGTGTCAAGGCTTTAGGGTTCTAAATTTCAGAACTTACTGTAATTTAAGATGCTTCTGTAAATTTAAAATTCTACATTAACTTGTTATAAGCAAGGTATAGGGGATTTTAACTCAGACTTTCAAGCCCCTTCACTATACATACTATCTCATACTACTGATATTCATGATACATGCAGAAAATATAAATAATCACCAATATATGTATTTCATGCTAAACTAGCACTCATCAGTTGGTCCAGACTATTATCTCCCATATATATATATAATCAGTGCTTTTCAATGGTATGGATGGCTGAAGAGTTGGAGGTTGGAGTGGGTTGAAGCCTGTCCATTAAATTGTAAGGATTTGCTATTAACAGAGCACTGATTATATATATGTATGGGAGATGATGATCTGGACCAACTAATGAATGCTGGTTTAGCATGAAATACATATATTGGTGATTATTTATCTTTACTGCATGTGTGTGGTCATGTGTATCAGTAGTATGAGATAGTGTGGATAGTGAAGAGACTTGAAAGTCTGAGTTCAAATCCCCTATATTTACAATTAAGCAAGATAGAAAATAATAAAAAACTTACACTAATAAAAAATAAAAGTATTGCATCTTGACTGCTGATGCAGAGAACTTAATGTACGTATTATATTTGGGTGAGTGGTGGAGATTTTTAAATGGTATCATTTAACCAGATTATTTTATTAATTGTTCTTAACAGTTAGGTAGATCTAAATATTCATTGAAGATCATTTAATTATTAAAATTGTTTGACAATATAAATATTAATATATGATTGAGATGCTGCTCCTGACTGATGAGTTTGCGGTTTACTGCTGAAATACATAACAGCAAAATTAAATACACTCCTGATCTAAGATAACTTGAAAATAGTTATAAATAAAAAAGGATAAGAAGTAAGAAAGATGAAGTGATCCAATTCTAGCATGTTGACTGATTTTAATAAACATATTTATGGTATGTTAAACATGCATAAAATAATAAAAACCTTTGCTTGATGTTATTGTTTTATCAAAATCATAAGTCCAATATAAATATATGTAATTATTAGTGATAATAAAAAGTATTAAATGGATAATAAAAATAATAGCAAATAATTTTATTATCTTATAAATATTTGTGAGTCTTTATTACATAAGCATAATTTCCACTATTAAGTCTTTTGCCTTTTGCTATCTAATACAAAGGTTTTCAGTTAAGTAGAATTATGAATCACCAACACTTGAAACATAATAAAACTATTGGTGTTTCACAACTTTACTTATCATCATCAGCCATTCTCAGTGAGTATGGCTATTTCAACTCTAAGAGGGAAAAAAGAGAAAACAAAAAATAGTAACAATAATACAACAGTGATAAGATGTGCAGTGAGTATACAAATCAATATGTGAATCACAGTTATGCCCACATACAGAATATATTGGTCCATTCTGATTATTTGACATTTTGTAATGCTGACTTATAACTTTTTCTGCAACATGCTTCTTTTTATGCAAAACTTTAACAACTTCACTAATGTTATCACAACTGTATTCTATGTTCAGTCACGTCTTTATGATGAAAGCACTTAATATACTATTTCTTTAAAGTGTATTGAAATAATCTTTAAAATGTAGGCAGAGTTTATTTCCCATAAAAACAATGTGCAAGTTCACAATAAAATGCTTTTAGCAAGTCTTATATTGTTCATTCATTTCATAAGTATTGTTCAATGAAGATGTGATTTTACAACAGTTTATTTTATAGTATCAAATCCAGAAAGATGAATATTGATTGGTCTTATAATCTTGCCTTTGAACTTTTAGAATTCTTGTAA
Organism: Epiperipatus broadwayi; assembly: GCA_028023455.1. Taxonomy (NCBI): domain Eukaryota; kingdom Metazoa; phylum Onychophora; class Udeonychophora; order Euonychophora; family Peripatidae; genus Epiperipatus; species Epiperipatus broadwayi. The sequence goes on along the minus strand of JAQFVV010013059.1, from coordinate 166,821 downwards.
AGCATTCTTAAATAATAAAAAAATAAAAAAATGCCTTTATGTTGTATTGATAGAATATCCAAATCTCAAATCTATAAAATAAATTAGGTAAAATAACAACTACACATACAACTAATTTAGTTATAGCAATTCTGTAATTATGGTGAAATATTTTACATTTCATCTTGTTATAAGTAGCAGTAGAATATTTAAATGTGTGTCTCAACATTTAGCCTCTGCCTTTCTACTTGAAAAGGTATTATTTAAATTGACTAATATATTCAAATTAATAACACCTACCATTTCTACTATTGGCCACATAAATTGATATTTTGGTTTACTTATAGAATTTTATTGGTAACCACAAACCATTTAAAAATTGATGATAACCAAAATTTTTCTGTTGGGTCAATTTATACTAGATTTAGTAATAAAACAGACTTTTGGGAACACCACAAACATTTAACGTATAAGGAGAAGCACAGTCAATTCCTTTTATACTGAATTATTTATTTGTTAAATAAGTTTTAAAAAATAAATATAAACCATGGTAACAGGAGTAAGATGTTTCTCCCATCAGTGGTTAATGGCTGCCCCATATTGTAAATGCATTCTTTTTTAATTTTTACAATACTCATATAACTCAAAGGAAAATGGGATCCTATAGAAAAAATAAATAAGGACCTATTTATTAACTAATATTAGATAGTTAACTAGGTTGGCTATAAAGTCAAGTTCTTTGAAAAGCTACAAAATTAGTTGTGACCTGAATATTTTTCTAAAGTTCATCCAAAATGCACTAACCCCAATATCATAAAACCCTACTAATTGACAACTAAATATTTTATCAGTGTTGATTTGGATATTTTTATTAGATTAGAAAGGTTATTATAATAAAATAAAATTAACAATCAGATGTCGAAACATTTTGTGACAGAAATCTATTTTCCAACATTCTTTTTCTGAAATATCTTCATAAATAAAAATAAATATAGAACACTGCACAATTTGAGTGCTGTGATAGAGCAATGTCTTTGGAGCTCTAGGACCACGAATTGAGCTTCAGACCTGCCATTTCTAATACTTGGAGTTCATATAAACTTCCAAGCAATGATTATTTATTTCTTTTTATTACTATACCAAATAGTAATGTTAAATAGAACTGAGCTAATTTCTGACTATTAGCTTTCCTCAAAGTGGAGCGTTTTCAGTGTTGAATTTAGGAGTGGAGTAACAATTAAATGAATTACTGTTATCAAATGCAAATTAATTTTGAGATTAAAGGATTATCTGTCATTTTACTTTGATAAAGGAAGACTTAAAAAATATTAGCAAAGGCACTAGGTGTGTGAAAGAATTATCAATATGAAACTGATTCTAATATATTAATTTTTTTAAATAATTTTATGAATAATTAAACACTTATCAAATGAGAATAATAAATAATATTTATTACACTCAGTTCTTATGAGAATAAATTGATTTTGGATGCCAAGATTATAAAACATAGACCATACATTTTAATTTTTGGTAAATATAACGCTTCTGTATCAGATTGCCAGATAGCAACTTTTGCTCGTAAATACACTACTCTTATTATAATACGAGGCGACCGATTTCTCAAAATAAATAAATAAAAATTAAAAATTGACTGACAAATAAATAAATAAATAAATAATAAATACATAAAATAATTTTATAATAATAATAAAATAATAATAATAATAATGGCAAATAAAAAGCCAGGCAATGAGCCAAAAAGAAATTATTGATGATCATTTAGACAGATTAAAATAAAATATCTTGCACTTAACACTTAAAAAAAGAATATTGTTATAAAAAAATGTAATTACAAAGAAATATAAGTTTTTGGTCTTAATAAGCAGATTTATTTTATACTAAAATATATAACAATCCTATCTGCCAGGGATGGCAAATAGGTTAAGCACGATCAACTAACTCAACAATTTTCACAATTTCTATTCTAACGTGTTTATTGAAATCTGGATAATTTACTCAAAAATATAAATCTCAAATATATAAATTAAAATACATTAAAATTACTGATAATTTTAATTAAACACTTGTGTAATTAGAGTAGATCTATAGCACCATAAGTTATTTAAATCAAAATATGCAGTTAATAGAGTACTTTTTTTTAATGGAATAAGGCAATGTAACATTTTTATTAACAGTTCTCATAATTCAATAATCAACTCAATAGTAAATGAATAAATTACAAAATAACATTCAATTTTGAAGTTTAAGTATTAGAAAACTACATGTTATACATTTTCATATTCTTCAATCCAAGATTAAGCACTGTCTGGTGAATAGATTTTCATTAAAAATATTTTATAATTAATAAAAATTATCAAGCTGACATATATGCATAAAAGATTCAAATGCGTTTATTACCTCCAGGTCACATTATCAATTAAGGTTATTCATGAAATGCATGCATAATGACAAGCATTGATCTAACCATGTTCTGGTGAATGTTTTGAGATGGTGATGTGTTTATAAAAATCAATGAAATTATAATGGCAGAAAAACTTATTGAAAGTAAACTCTTTGAATTCATTTTGAGGCCTTAAAGCGAGTAAGTAAGGCAAAACCTAATGATTAACCTATACATTTATAACATTGTAGATATTACTACAATGTATTCTATTTAAGTAATAAATAAACATAAGTAGGTACTCACCGCTATGCATCAGCTAGTGTTCTGAATTTGCTAGTGTTTTATCTCTGAGATTAAGATCAAAAAACATCATGGCATTTCTTTTCAATTTCTAGATAGTTCTTAACTGAAATATCAGTTAAGTTTTCTTAGAGGCAGAGTGCATGTGTGCATGAATGATCACTCATCTTTATAAATATTTGCAATCATGGTAGACAATACTCAATCTTGATCTTTATTTTCAGGATACTATAAAGTTGCCAGCCAAGCCAGTGGTTTGTAGCTCATTTTAGAAGGGATCAAAAAATCCTTAGTTGTGAATTCAGACAGCCATTCAATAATGGTCTTTACATCTACATATCACTTTACAGTGCAGAATATTTCACAAATTAGAAGAGTGATCTAATATTAAGAGACTTTAATGGACTTTGTAAAGTTAAAAGAAAAGGTGAAAAAACAATTGATTTAAAAATGAATATATACTCTATTACAAAAGCACAAATGGTATTAGAATGACTAATGGTTTATCAGATAGATGAGAAGATTAGTTATTCAAATTAATGGAAGATACAAAATGCAGATAATTCAGGTTTATGTCCCACTAAATTTTTATTTTTGTGTGGATATCCAAAATGCTTTTGATAAAACCAAATGCATTTTAAAATTGTCATGGGAGTCTTTGGCGCTAGAATTGTAAATATATTGAAAGATGAAAGTGTTGTGGTAAATTTGGTTATGGTGATAGGAATAAGAGATAATACAGAATTGTGGAATTTGCATATTTGTATATAATGAATTTTATCATTGAGAAAAATGCTAAATGTAAATAGACAAGATAGATAAAACAAAATTGCATTTTATTTTGATTAGTATAAAATATGTATTCCAAGACAGTAATGATTTTAATAGATTCAACATAGGAAGTAATCATTGATTAGTAAGATGTGAAATATTTGATAATGACAAACTAGAGAGTAGAAAACTATTAAGAAAATCAGTAATAAGTTGATTTCTATCTTTCAAAAACATTTCAGTGAATTTGAAGATGATTTGGAATTCACTGAAGTCAATAAATTAATAACTAATATTTTATTTAAAACTGTAGGAAAGATATCTTATGCAAAAAAGTAGCAATTCATTAATAACTTTTCTACTGAGATGAGACAACATATGAGGAAGAAAAGGAATATGAATATCTAGGATGTTGTAAAATGGTATGAAAAAAAGTTAATAATGATATATAAAAATATAATTATCAATTGGCAAGAAAAGCTATAGAAGATAATAATAGTGTAAAGCAACATCTTGGTATTAAAGGAAAAGTTTTTTCTGCAATTAAAAAAAAGAAGATGAAACTCCTACTAAAAAGAGAGATGACATCATATAATGTGTCAAAGAATTTTATAAAGAATTATATATAGTAATAAAGAACAAAAATAGAAATCCAAAGTATTTGTTACATCTTCTGAATTGTTTATCATTTTAAATGAAGAAATGAGATATGCAATTAAATCTATAAAGAAGGAAAAAGCTTCAGAAAATTATGGAATTATTGATATTTAAAAGAAGCAGATATTGGAAAAGCTTTATACTAAATGTCTAAATGATAAGGTGATGGTTAAAACTATGCAATAGCGATATTGATATTTAAAAAAGATGATAAAGAAGATAAAAATTACAGACCTGTTTAGTCTTCCTACCTTTCTATGTAAACTCTTTATCAAGATAATTACAACTTATCTACAGCAAACTTTATATTCTAAGTGACCAAAAGAACAAGGTGGATTTAAAAATGGTTTTAGCATAATAAGTCACACTCTCTTATTGAAAGAAGTTATATAAAGAGCCAATGAACATGAACTGCCAGTATACTTTGGATTTGTAGATTATAAAAAGGCATTTAATTATATAAACATTTCTATGGTGGTTAAAGCTTTGGATCATAGTGTCATGTTCTGAAGTATATTTATAAAAAGACAAAAATAACATGGTGATATTAAAAAGATTAACATTATGTATATCAGAATGATTTCTTATCTTCACACATTTTTACAACACATTGACAAAAATTATTTTTTTAATTAAAGTGACAAGCTAAGGGATCAAAAGTAAATGGAGATTATATCATCTAAATTATGCAGATGATGTGGTTGGGTTCCTTAGTATTAGATCTGCTATGAAAAAATATCATAGCTGTAATGGGTTAGGGTTGAGATTGAGTTTCATCACAGCCAGTCTAATACTAAAGCACTCGAAGTTGTATTTGTAAATAATGGTTCATAACATCGTAAAATGCTGCAAGAATTAACAGTTAATATTTTTTTTAAATAGGATTAAAGATGGTACTTATGCGTTTTTCTATCTACCAAGCTCTATTTTTGATAAATATAAATTTCAGGGGCATACTTTACAATAAAAGTGTCTGATAGGAGTCATATTTAAAATTAATATTTTTTCATTAGTGTTACTTTTAAAAAAATAAAAATTGTGCAAAAATTAATTAGAAAATTTACTATTACCAAATATGTATTAGTTGTTAATTATAATAAACGATAATAAATAAAAGGTAAATACTATAATGTGTAAACGCCCATGTCTATGTATACTATAAAGATGTGTATATAAAGACTTTTTTTAGATTAATAACTTAAAGTTTGCATTAATGGACACGATTTACGTTTGTATTTTTTTGGTTATCTATTAATAATTTGACTTAATACAAAACAAAAATAATAATATTTAAACACAAGTATATTATCTATACTGAACTTAATGTAATTAGAAGGGATTTGAATTCAGACTTTCAAGTTTCCTACGGCTATCCACTCCATCTTATACAACCAATACACATGATGACAAACATGTGAGAAAAATAAATAGTCTCCAATAAATGTATTTCATACTGCACTAGCACTTATCAGTTATCCCAGATCATCATTTCCCACATGATCCTATATGTGAGCTGTCAGAGTGACTTAAGGTCAACATGACAAATAATATTGGCATTAACAAGGGCTTTGAGTGTTCCATGATCCAATTTTCAGTGGCATGGATGGTTGAAGAGTTGGAGGTTGGAGAAGATTAAATTCTGTCCATTAAAGTTTGAGGATTTGCTATCTTAATATAAATTGAGCACTGATTATGTATATGTGTGTGGGAGATGATGATCAGGATCAAATGATCAGTGCTGATTCAGCATAAAATACATACATTGGAGATCATTTATCTTTTTCACATGATCCTTCTATCACATCTAAAAATAAAGGTTGTTTATCAAATGCATCATAGTGAGAGAGGGTCATAAATGTTCCTGTGTTGAGGATGGTTGTGATATTGATGCATTTAAAGATTGATACTACATTAATAAACACCAAAAAAAAACACTTTAAAATACTTTTCTTTAAGCCCTTAACTGCTGCATCAGGTGAAAGGCAATGTGAATGAATCCAGCGAAAAATGTTAAAAAAATAATGGATTCCAAAGTAATTTGTAAGTTAATGAACATTCTGTAAAAAAGTAAATACAAAAATTTTACAGCTCATAATTTTTAAAAATTATAAATTCAACGTCAACATATTCTCTTTAAAATCATTATTTTTGCCTTTTTCAGTTCAATGAAGATCAGTCTGAATCCTTATTGCACAGAGTTGTATATTTTTTAAAACAATTGATTTTGATTTACTGAGTAAAACAATTTTGCTCTTATAAAAAAATTATGAAAATCAGTTTTCTTCGTTAAGTAAACTCTAACAGGAGAATTTGGATCGCTTGATAAGTTATTTGTAAAAATATTATAATATATTTATAAAGTCAAAAATATTTTTAAAAAAAAATTAAAAAGTAATCTGGTATTAAGTTCAATGATTCTAAAACAACGAACAAATGTGGTAAAAACTATCATTAGTAATGGTCACTTGTAAACGAGTACTGTACTACATTTTGTTTTTCATAAATCAAATGAGTTGACCGGGAAGCGAACCCGGGCCAGCTATGCTAACCGCTAGGCCACCAACGCTTGACAGTACTACACTTCAAAACAAACTATAATACTTCAAACAAGCTAATAATTAATTAAAGTAAAATTGCAGATCTTAAAAAATTAAAGTAAATGTGTTCGTAATGGATTTGAAACTTTAAAAATAAGTTATCCATTATTTAAAAGCAATATAAGTAAATGTTTTCATCCTTCCTTCTGTGTATTCTGTGGAGAGTAATGACAAATAAAAAAAAAACCTAAACATTAGTCATTAAAAAATAGCAGTAAAAAGACTGCATACAATAAAAAGGAGAAAATATTGCAATATTAAGTCAAGACAATAAATCCAATTACTCAAGGCTTGAATAGGTTTATAAATGTAAATGATAACCTTTAAGCTATCAGCAATCTCAACCTTTAGTAAAGGCAGCATCTTTAATAATAAAGCTGGTGTCTTGCATTGGTGGTCGAGAGGTCAGCACGACTGCCTTGCACTAGCAGGCAATTGCCCAGGTTGTGGGTTCACGTCCCAGCTGATGCTATGACACTTTAAAAAATAATAATAAAGATGGTACCATCTATATCTAAAACTTGACCATAGATAAAGATGGTGCCAAATTTACTGTTATAGACAGTCACCTTTACTAAAGATTGACATTGCTGATAGCCAAGAGTTAGTTGTTATCATCTATATTTATAAACCTACTAAAGCCTTGAATAATTGGTTTTACTGTTTCTTAGTACATTAATCTGCTTTCAGTACAGGTTATATTTCCCTGATTAATGTTTGTTTAAACTTCTTTGCATTATTAATCTCATCCTCCTTGGTCAAGTTGCAATCTTTAATATCTATATAAACATATCAGACCATATATAAGTGGTGCCACTTTTATTGTGAAAAGGCAATTGCCTTGGTAAAAGGTTGAGATTGTTGATAGCTTAAGAGTTGTTAAGATTTACTCAAGAATGATTTTCTAGGCTATCTAGGCATGCTTAGAATAGCTTAGAGAAGTAGTGCAGTTTAAAAAATTCTAGAGTTACAAAACACATTTCTGATGAAAGCTATAGGTTTAACTGGAATAGTTAAAAGAAAATAGAAGAAAACTGCTTGAAAAAGAACAATAAATAAAAGTGGGTACTTACGTATTAGACCTGCAATGTCTTTTCGTACCCATGTTGTTCTGCAAATCTTGCAATTCCATCAAATAAACTCAGTAGTCTCTTTAACTTCTGACAAACCTAAGTGATAAATTTGTACATAAAAATAATAAAAACAGATAGTTGGGAGTTTTTGTTTCTTAGTGGCAATTGAAGATAGAACAGCAGCAACTCTGATGATCAAATAAAATGCAGAAGATGGCTAGCAATTTTCCCCCCTTATAAAGTATATAAAATTTAGGATCTACAATCTGCTGGTGGAGACTGCATAGAGAATATGCATTCTGGATGATATTTAAAAAAACCAGTCCGTCACATTGATTTCATTTTTGTTTTAATAAAAGTTTACTATTTTTTTTTTTGTTTTAGTAAAGTGTATAAAACTGAGGAACTACAATCTTCTGACTGCATAAACAAGATTATGCTTTCACTTACATTCTGAACAATATTAATTAAACAAATCCATCCACTTCATTGATTCTATTTTAATAAAAGATTTACTAATTTCTTTTTTTTAACAAAGTAAATTGTGTTAAATACATTTCTTAATCAAAAGTCCATGCAACCATTAGATCATATAAACCCATGCTTTTGTAAAATTCTGAACCAGATAGTTTTTTCTTCCGATATGTCTATTTTTTACTTTTCTGCCATAGTTAATAGATGTGGTATTTTATTTCTTTGCTTTATTATCTACTTTGTATATAACATAGTATTTTCTTTGGATTTGTAAGTATAAAATTTGACAATTTTCTGCCTGCTACTGAGGATAGCACACTTAAAATGAAGTAGTAATGTTCAAAGGCTTTTTGCAGAGATACACATGATTGTTCCATTGTGACAATTTCTGTTATATATACATGGCATGAATGTTTTCATTTCAAGTTAGTGAATAGATATAGTAGCAAAAATGTATTTATTTTGTTTTCATTTTGCTTAGGTAGTAATTTTTTTGGTTAACTTTGCTTTAGGGTTTGTTTTGTAATTTCCTGCCAGGTTAATATACATAGTGTTTTTTTAATTTTAAGTAAAATTTTGGAATTGCTGGCCATGTTTGAAATGGCAGAATGCCATTCCTTGGGAGGGGGGGAGATGATTGCTATGGCAGAAATCCATAACTTTGAAGAACAGAATGGATAGTTGCAATGGCAGAATTCTACTTTAAAAACTCACAATTATCTTCTTTTACTTAGTATTGTAATGTGTTTTTATTATTTTTATATACAAATTATACCTTTTGTATTATTAAAAAAGTACTTTTTCAGACTTATGTATTACTTTGGTGCAATTAGTGTTATGTATTAGAGCTGCTACAACTTTTCATATACATATCAGTCTGCCAATAACTTTTTAAACCTTGCTAAAATATCATGAAATAATGTGAACACAGGGTCCATTTTGATAAATTTCTCACTTAAGTTTGTCAGAAGTTCCAGTGTACACTTATTTAATGAGATCATAAAATTAGGAAGTTACCAGCAGACTGATATGTATGTGAAAAGGCATAGCAGTTTTAACACATAAATACCAGAAAGTGGTATTATTATAATTAAGAAAAGTCATGAATGATATTAAATAGAGTGGTAAAATATTGTTGAAATTTTATAGTATAAAATTAAGATTTGTCTTGCATTGGTGGTCGAGAGGTCAGCACGACTGCCTTGCACTTGCAGGCAGTTGCCCGGGTTGCGGGTTCGCGTCCTGGCCCATGCTATGAAACTTTAAAAAAAAATTAAGAGTTAAAGGGTAATAATATTGTTATTGTTTTTTATTAAATGAATGCATTCATAAAAGCAATTGAGACTGAAAATTAGGAAGTCAGAAAAAATACTCAAACATTAAAAATATAAAGACTATAACAACTTTTTTGTATTAAATCGCTAAACATCACATGATCACCATTCTTTATGCTTACACAAACTACACTCATTGGCACTCCTGTATGGAGAGTTTTGCCTCTATGAAAACTTTTTTTGTAATTATATATTTATATAAAGTACATTTTTTATACGGAATGCTAATAAAGACAAAAAGTCATTTTTACTTATTAGTTATAATAGGATCATCATTTCAAACTGTGTTTGATATTATAAACTCATTATTTACCCTTCATAAAGGATATAGATGCAAACTTTCTAAAATATAAATTAAAAAAAAACATTGTTTTGAAACATATTTTTTTTAATTAAAAAATGTGAAAGCTTTATCTTATTAAAACAAGATTATCTAGGAAAATACCTGTAAAAATAACCCTTTCTTTATTTGGATTATTATGCTTAGGACAAAACAGGAAAAACTCTCCATACAATAGTGCCACTCAGTGCCAGCCATAGTAATCAATGGATGCCAGAAGGCTTGTACATAAAATCCCCATCTAGTGCCTACTCATCCAATATCCCCAGACTAGTTTCTGGCTTGTGGCCTTCTAAAGTGAGGAGCCTTGGATCTGAGAGCACTGCACCTAGATTACTCTGGCTGGCACTGAGTGACACTACTGTATGGAGAGTTTTGCCTGTTTTAATAACAGTTATGTGCTAGCATAAGAAATAGTGTTCATGTGATGTTTAGACAAAGAAGTAGTTTGAAGAAAAAATCAAGCTTGTCCACTATTTCTGCTCAGATTATATTATAAACAAAAAAATATCTAAATTTGAATATTATGTAAAGCTAAATAATAAAATGAAATATCATTGCAAAAAAAAAAAAAATCAGTAGCCATCAATACAAATTAAAAAGTATTAGCACATATAAAGAAAAAGAAATAACTTCAATAGTTCAAATGTATAAATCAAACATGACTGTGGTCATCAGAAAAAGGAACTCATTTATATATTATTTCTAGCACAAGACTCATCAAAATAAAGCAAAGTCTAAAAAAAAGAATAAATCATGAATAGCTAATAAATCAGCAATGATTAACACTATATGAGGGGGGGGAAGCAAAAAGCTTTTTATATTGTTTCATTAGTTTGGGGCATATATTATTGATTAATTCATTAGACTAACTTCTATTAATTATAAATATTTTTATGTAAAAATGGCCGTGGTATAGAGATTAGTAGATATCCAAGTTGGGGAAAAACATTAAAGCTTTTTTAAAATCTTAAACAAGCTTCAAATTCATCTAGCCCATAGAAACACAGCTAATCAGCTAATTTTTGATCAGTAAGTGAGTATTTAGTTCATCTTAGTTAGAGGGTAAAATAGGAACATAGAAACTATTAAACTATCATTATTCAATACTTAGAAATTGTTGAATTCTCTTTGCTTTATTATTATATATTTTATATAAAAAAAGAAAACACTATTTAATCAAAATAAGCATCTAGCAGTATACAGATAAGTAATTTTAAGAGCAATACAGAGACTTCAGACCACTCAGAGAAGTATGGAGAGATGCATGTTGGGAGTAACAAGAAAAGATCGAAAACACAATGTATGGGTAAGTGAACAAACAGATGTTACTGACCTCATTAAAAAAATTAAAAGATTGAAGTGGAGTTGGGCTGGACATATTGCTAGAAGAAATAATAGTAGATGGACAATTGAAATCTTAAACTGGATTCCAAGAGATTGTAAAAGACCCAGAAAGAGACCACATTTGAGATGGATGGATAAAATAAGAAAGTGTGCAGGGGTGATGTGGAGAAGAGAAGCTAAATATCGGAGGTGGATTGAACTTGGAGAGACCTTCATTTGCAATGGATTGATAATGGTTGATGATGATGAAGATCAATGTATATGAATATTTGTATAAGTACATGATTGTCTTACATTTTGATATCTAAATGGTAAAAGCTAAACTACCAATTGGTTTTATAGTATCTAAAATCTTATCAAGTTGACAAATAATCATAAATATATTTACAAAATAAATGTTTATATAAAATGCACTGTATCTGTTTTTGTACAATATTTGATAAGAAGATAATACGGTGTTTACGTTATAAAATTGGCATTTAGTCTAAAATATTTAAATTGATAATTTTAAAGATAAGAGGTTGCTTATGTACATTAAAAAGTATTCTAAACTTAATTTTAAAAGTGGGTGGGACTGAGCTTTAAATACAGCTCTACAATCTTAGTAGAATATGTTTAAAGCTTAGTCGTTAATGTTTTTCCTAAAACTGTTATTTTTAATTAATTATTATCTCCTTAAGATGTTTAGATAATTTTTTATTTTTTTTTTTATTTTTCAAAACATTCTTTATAATATTGATATTTCGAAGAATTTACAATCATTTTCTATATATATTTTTCTTATTTTCATATCACATTATATTAGTCATTAAAGCCTTTATATATATATGTTTAATAAACTTAGGTTGTTTTTATCCAAACGCCGTTTATTATTTTTTTCTCAAATCTTCATAAATAAAATGATCATTTTTATTCAAAGCTTTCTTCTCCATTATCATAAAAGTATAAAGTGCCATTTATAGATTAGTATTATTATTATTAACTTCTTTTATTAGTCAATACTATTTTCTTTTTTCCCACAACTCAGTTATAACTATCAAGACTAGTAAATACTTTTATTGGTAAGTTATTTATTTATTTCAATATAGTTTATTAACTGGTGATTATAACCAATCAAAGATCATTAAACAGATTTCGTGATTATAACCAATCAAAGATCATTAAACAGATTTCATATATATATTTAAATCAGGATTTAGTAGTCTGAACTTTTTTTTATCTTACTTCAATAAACAAAAATCAACATGAGTATATTATTCCATAATATTAATATAGATGCAACCAGTTCAATTAATAATATGGTGATTCTAAATTAACATGATCTTGACATTCTACACAATCTATTGATATTTTTTTTGGATTTGAATTTGAAATCCATTAATATCTTTTCAATGTTTGGATAATTGTAAAATAATTCCATCTGTTGAGTTCGAAAATGCAGTTGCGTTATGGAGATAGAATTCAGACTATCTCTGCTTCTGTATATTGCAGGCTTATCTTGAATAATACAAATCAACTTAACATTTCAGCCTTTGCTTGAATATATTAATCATTTAACTCTTTAAACAATTAAGTATAACCCTTAATTAATAACAAGTTTTTGAATAATGTTTAAAAATTAATTTATTACTCTATTATTGCTTTGTACTCAAACATATCATTCAGCAATGTTTCATTTTCTAATCTATTCAAACTTTTCCATAAAGTGAATACTTTTAATAATATTGCTATAAGATCCAATACAACTATTAGAACAATACAGCACTATGTCTATACTATTATACAGTCAGATTACAAGGTTTAATTTTGTAGGATGACCTATTTCAAAGCATAATATTATCAAAGACAATATCAAAACAGGGAAATAAAAATGTCATGTGCAGACCAAACATTTAGAAATGTTTCAAGGTGACTTTAAATTAATTAAAGCTTGAAAAATGATACAAATGTATGAATATGATAATGATTTCTCATTACCCCAAAAATTGAAAGATATTGATATTTAAAATAAATTTGACCAAAAATAATATTAATTCCTAATTGACCAGCATAATTTACTTTACTGTTAGGAATATTGTCTTATGCCTAAGATTTGTAGATTAGTTCTGAGATATAAGTAAGACAAAATCAGTTTTATCACTTAAATTGTTATGTATTATTTTGCATTCACTTGGTGCAAGAATGGTATTTATTTTCAAACAATAAATACAATTATAATTTTTTCAAATAGTTAATTAAAAAATGTCTACTTTATATAATAGTTAAATTAATTAGATTTTGATTATACCAAATTGCCTAAGTAATTATAGTGATGGAAATTATATATTATTGCACAGCAATATAAAGTCATACAACAAAATACTACATGTTAACTTTAATAATTTTTTATAAAAAAAAAAGGTATAGCAATACATTTAGAGTGAAGATTCTAGATTTGCTGTATGTAAACTTCAAACAACTCTAATTCAGATATATAACTTTAAAGAGATGCTTTTCTATAACAAAGAAATACATAGAATTTATTTTAAAAAAATATTTCTTGAAATAAGAACAATAATAATATAAAGTTTAGTTTAATTGCACTAATGAAGGCTCATTATTTTTATAAATCTACATTTTAAAAATTATGATTTCACATTAATAATTTATCATGTGTACTCCAAATATATTAGTGTCTATATAAATATATTAGACCATTAATAAAGGTGGGATTTCACCTTTATTGTTAAAAGAAGGTTGACTTGACAACATTTTGAAATTGTTGATTGTTATTGATATTGGGATTATCTAAGTCAGTGGTGCCCAACCTTTAACTTGACGCGAGCCAGTTGAGAATTTAAAAAAATTTGGGGAGCCACAATTATATATTACATTTTTCATATTACATTTATAAACATGGTACTTGGGTACTAAACCTGCAATGTAGGGAGATAGGTGGTGGGGGGACGGCCTATTCACATTGGTATCAATCCGCCGTTTCTAATGTGGCCAAAATAACGTGTACACGGATCTTTCTCGATGAAAACATCAATATATACAGCAAAATATATATGTGTACACGAATCTATCTCGATAAAAACAACTATTTACAGCACTAAACATCAATATATATATATATATAGCAAAATATATACGTGTACACGGATAAAAACAACTGTTTACAGCACTAAACATCGATATATACAGCAAAATATATACGTGTACATGGATTTATCTCGATAAAAACTATTTCCAGCACTAAACACAATATATATATAGCACCAAACCAAACGTGTACAGCAAAAAAAAAAAAAAATGGTGTAATATGTTAAAAAGAAAAAAAAATGTAAATACATTTTATTTATTAAAAATTTGGTAACATACATATAAATTACAATTACAGGAAAAATATATTTTATTTAATGTGAAACCTGACATTGCATATCGTTATTGTTTGTATTGTAAAAATGTTTATTTTTTAGTGTGTGCATGAGCCATCAAGGAACATAAAATATTTTATCAATTTTTTTGAAGAGTGCAATTCGAGCCACATTAAACAGTTACGCGAGCCACATGTGACTCCCGAGCTACGGGTTGGGCATCCCTGATCTAAGTGTTGATTGGATTTTAATGATATATATATATAAATTTCGAAATTAAAACTCATAACATTATATAATAATATTTACTAAGGCTTTAACCTCAAGAATATGCATGTAAAAATGCGATATTAGGGATCTCTACAGGTCTTAACCATATCGCATTTTTACACGCATATTGTTGAGGTTAAAGCCTTAGTAAATATTATTTACATAATCAATGTGCATTTAAATAAATTTATAATTACAACATTATATAATAAATATTCAAAATACTGACTAACTTAGCATAAGGCAGTAAATAACAAAAATAAGGTAAGTATTTTTTCTCATGTTTCATTTATTAATATAGAAGCTTGTCTAAAACACTTGATTAAAAAGAACTAATGTTTAAATCAATTGTATGATGAATCTACATATGTTTCAGATTGCTTTCTTACAATAGTTAGCGATCCTGAGAGTCTTCTAAATTTAAACATTGCCAATAACAATTCAAACAAATGAAAGTATGTAATAGAAAACCTCCAGTGCTTTAATATATATATAT
This sequence comes from Epiperipatus broadwayi, assembly GCA_028023455.1. NCBI lineage: Eukaryota > Metazoa > Onychophora > Udeonychophora > Euonychophora > Peripatidae > Epiperipatus > Epiperipatus broadwayi. The sequence continues at coordinate 151,420 of JAQFVV010013059.1, read as the reverse complement.
ATAAAATAGCTCTGAGGAAAGCACTTGTAATAGAAAACCTCCAGTGCTTTAATATATATATATATAAAATAGCTCTGAGGAAAGCACTTGTTATTGTACTGAAACATCAATTATTTAGCTATTATATTTTTACTACAAGGAGGCTCCCAGAAATAGTACAATGAATTCATCATTTATCCATGAGAATATTAGAATTAATATATATAACATTCAAGATTAAGACTAGTAACACTGTAAATAAATATTTTAAATGCTTTCTAACCAAGGATAAGGCAATAATTAACAAGAATCAAGTGTTGTTTGTTCTGTTTGATTTATTAATATAAGTCATATAAAAAGTAAAATAGTTTCATCAAAAAAAAATCAAATGGTTCATTCCTCAGGAAGTGATGTTTGTATACTGGAATGGATAGTCCTGTATTTTGATACAGGGGCATTTAGCTCTCAAATTTTTGTCACTGCTTTTACATTGAGCTATGATTATGAAGCCATAGAGCTTTGAAAGTGCTAAGCTTTAAATAAATTTAATTATATAACTTCTTTAATGAGCGTTATAAGCGCATAATTATTGATATTAAACTATGTAGAATTTTCACTGACAATAATTTAAATGATATAGTAATTAATGTCTAAAAACTTTCCACTAAAAATTGACTAATTCTCCCATCAAATATTCATATGTGATTTATTTTTATTATTATAAAAATTTATGGGAATATGCATTTAAGTTTTAATTTTTACAGTGAATAACTTAACTTGAAATTATAAAACATTTGGTAAATTAGGGCACAAAATGTGTTCTTGATATTTGCCTTAGTTCAAAAAATTCAAATTAACTATTTCTTGCTGATATTCAAATTTTGGCCAATACGTACAAAGTTTTATCAACCTTAGAATTTCCATACTAATAAATAAAAGTCACGCAATGCAAAATAAAACTTAATTAAAACTAAGTAAAGACAGAATACTAGAAATGTTACCCTGTGCAGTTTGGTGTAATTGATAGAACTGAGTCAAGCCACTATACAAAGGCATAACCATATAGATAAATTCTCACTTAATAGCACTGAATTAACTTTCAATGGATTCTCACCAGAATCATAGAGCAAAATTAATTAACTAACTATGCCAGGAACAGAATAAATACATAGTTTATAAAATATGCAAATTATTGCAGTGAGAACTGTAAATTTTAAATGTCACATATTCTATTTTTTTGACAAAGGGACACAATAATCATTTTGATCAAATTCAGGTCTCTTGCAACAACCTGTGCTTCCTTGAACTTTTTTTATAATCATCTTTCTCTAAGCAGTTAGTCTTAATGTTAGAAGGGGAAAACATGTATTCTGTAGCAAGATTGTGATCCAAAAAAATTGACTTTTATTAACTGTCTTGTTTAACCTTTTTATAAAAATAAAAATACTGGGTGACTCTCATAGATCTGTTAGCTCAAGACTTCCCATAATATGTGGATCTACAAGCTGGAGATGGGCATGGAATTTTATAGACTATTTGAGGACTGTGTTTGAATGGAATTCTATCTTTAGTATTGTTCGAAATATTGTTAAGAGATGGCAGTATTATTCAAACAGTGTCCAAGCAAAATTTTTCAGTTTTGTTGCTATGCTAGGAATATGTAGAAAACTAATCCATGGCTTGTGAGGAATGTCATTGGTAATAAATAGATTTATTACAGTTCATATAATTTTTTTATTATATTTATTAATGATGCATGTTTTAACCCATGTCTGTGAGGTCCTTGATGTATTCCTCAATGTTAAGTTTTCTCTCAGCTTCATATTTACAAATTTTTTTGTTTTGATGTAAAAATCATTTTAGTCCTGCCATTTTGTGTTCAAATGGTATGTTAGATTTGTGGTGGATAGATATTTTGAAAAAAAAAAAACATTAATATGATCTTCTTTATTTATTTATTCATTTAAGGAAATATTTAATAAAGTCACAAACCCTCATTTTAATATAGAAAAAATAATTACAGATTGGATCAAAACAAATAACCACTATATTATAATCCAAATTTATTGATTTCAATTCAGGTTTAGAACAATTTGCTGTAATTTTTGAGTTTTTTATTAGTGTAAGACTGTGTCATGATTATTTCATCCTTCATAATTTGTTGAGTCTTGTCTTCCATAATAAATTGATTGAGTTTCATAAATTGCATTGGAATATTAACATTGGGCTCACAGACAGATGGACAATCACTACTCTAAGTCACAAGATGAACATACTGGAGAGCTTAATAGTTGTTATTTTATTTTAATAAGAAAGTCAGTAATTTTGCTAATAGTTATTATTTGAACTTTGTTGGGTATAATTAATTTATTCATTAAATCCAGGCTAGCTTTGTGCATGTTTGAATATGAGTACATATATAATTATTGAAATACAATGGAAATTTTTTCATGTAATACTCAAAATAAAATTTCATCCATGATATAACAAAGTACAATCAATTTAATTTAAAATATAATGAAACAATGTCATCTAGTAATAACAATAGTGTATATCTGATGTTAAGTAAAACTGGACCACACTTAAGAGCTTAGTTCTCTAACTGATTTAAGAATAGTATATCAATCATGGTATATATACATATATTACAAGAAACTTGAACTCAGACTTTAAACCTCCCTACAACCATACACTTCATATTATACAACTGATGCACATGGCCACACACAGGTAAAAAAATAAATGATATCAAATACACATATTTTGTGCTGAATCAGCACTCATCAGTTGATCCAGATCATTATCTCACACACACACACACACACACACATATATATATATATGTAATCAGCAAGCAGTTTATATAAGATAGCAAATCTTTAAAATTTAATGGACATGCTTCAATCTTCTTCACTCTCCAACCCTTCAGACATCCATATCCTTGACTTTCAAGCTCTCTACATCTATTCTATCTTATACAACCAATAACCATGACCATATACAGGTGAAAAAAATAAATGATCTCCAATATACATATTTTGTGTGGAACCAGCACTCATCAGTTGGTCTAGATCATCATCTCACACATATATATGTAATGAGCAATCAGTTTATATTAAGATAGCAAATCTTCAAATTTTAATGGATATGCTCCAATCTTCTCCACCCTCCAACCCTTCAGTCATTCATTTCATTGAAAATCTGGTGATAAAATGTTCAAAGCCTTTGTTGGTGCCAATATCATCTCTACATTGACTTTAAATTATTCTAACCCCTCACATATAGTACCTTAATATGTCCATTTAAATATATAGAAGAGAGATGGACAGAATACAGACTGAATATGTAATATTTAAATGTAATATTTAAATAGAAGTATATTTTCTATACTGAACTTAATGTAATTAAAAAGGTATTTGAACTTAGACTTTCAAGCTCTCTACATCTATTCTCTCCATCTTTTACAATGGATACACATCACCATATACAGGTGGAAAAGATAAATGATCTCCAATATACATATTTCATGCTGATCCAACTGATGAGTACTGTTTCAGCATGAAATATGTATATTTGAGATCATTTATTCTTTTCACATTTATGTAGTCATATGTAACAGTTGTATAAAATGAAGAGAATAGATATAGTAGCTTGAAAGTCTGAGTTTAAATCCTTTCTAATATGGAAAATATACTTATATATATATATATATATATATATATATATATATATAACAGGTGAAATTACTCTTTTGAAGATTAGCAGTAGTCTTAAGGCATTATCAAATTCCATAGTTTGAGGTATATTAGTTATTTATAGCAAAAATGCTTTAAGAGAATAATCTCATGATTTATATATATAATGGCACAGTAATTGTTTAATATTACATATTTTTTATTTGAATCTTTATTTGAAGAGTTTTAAAATGGTTACAAATAGCTCTCCTCTTAATGTGCTTTATATACTTCAACTGCTTTAACAATGTGAAGATCTTCATGATAATCCTATATAAAAATATAGAAGCATCCATTATCATGCTGCATAAATTATGAAATACTGTGGTTAGAAGACAGATCAGTTACTTACATTAACAATGCTTCAAGAAACTAATCTCATGCATTATATATATTATGGTACTGTAATTTCTTATTCTTTATATATATATATATATATATATATAAAGAATAAGAAATTACAGTTGATGAATTATATATATATATATATATATATATATATATATATATATATAATTCATCAACTGTTGACTAACATAAAATTTGTTTTAAACCAATAAACATCACATGACCACCACTTCTTATGCTTGTGCATAACTGTTGTTAAAACAGGCAAACCTAAGATCTAGGTGCAGTGCTCTCAGATCCAAGGCTCCTCACTGATGAAGGCCACAAGCTAGAAACTAGTCTGAGGATATTGGATGAGTAGGCACTAGATGGGGATTTTATGCACAAGCCTTCTGGCATCCATTGATTACTCTAGTTTGCTGTGTGTGGCAATACATATAGTGAGTTTTGCCTGTTTTAATAAAATTTGTTACTGATACTACAATAAAAAGTGAAAAAAAAACCTTATAGAAATTTGCTAGAAAAAAAAACCTTAAAGAAATTTGCTATTAATATAACTATTTAACTTTACACCCTTTTCATATCCTAATAAAATACTCCAAAAACTTGAGCTGAGTCAAACCACTATGAAAAAGTATTTTTTAACCAAATATCTTATATTCTGACTTAATAACACTGAGTTGGTGACTTCTTGCTAGAATCATAGTGCAAAATTAATTTACTAACAATGTGGACAACAGGCTGACTATTATAATTTATAAAATATGCAAATTATTTCAATGAGAAATGCAAATTATAAATGTCAGATGTTCCTTTTTTTGATAAACAGATGCAAGATTCCTTCTTATTGATTCAATTTTGGTCTCTTGCAACAACCCATGTCTCTTTCAACCTTCTCCTATGATCATCTTTTTCTGTGTAGATTGTCTTAATAATAGAAGAAGAAAACATGATTCATCTAACAATCTCGTCCTCCAGGAAAATTGATTTCCATTGCTGATCTTGTTTTGCTCTCTTATAAAGATTAGGAGTACTGGTCAATCTGTGTAGATCTATTAGCTTGAGAGTCTCTATAATATACTGCATTACACTCTAAATATGGGCATATTATTAAATTTTTGTACAATAAATGAATTGAATAGCACATATACTTTGATTAGATAAAACAAATCAAACAAAACTTAAATAAATCCAAGCTCAAAGTAATAACATCTTTTGAATTATACTCCAGGCAGCAGCTCAATTGTGAAATTATCACAGATTAGCAGGCCAACATATTAGTAGGAAGTTAAAACATTTATCTTAGAAATAAGTGTTTTTGCAACTAGATTTTAACTGTCAACTTAAAAGTTTTATGGAATTTTATTAGAGAATATTATGGAATAAATTTGGTATTCAGTTCACTAAAAAAAAAAGAACCCTGACTGGTTCTTTGATAATGATTGTATTATTAGTATGATAAAAAAAAAAAAAGTGGCATTCTCTGATTATCTGAATAACAAAATGAGTATTAAGATTCATATGCCATATAGAGAATTAAAGGTAAAAGTTCATTTATAGACAAAAATATTAAAAAACCACAAGTATGATATAGTTATTTGTTCATCAGAGTCACTTTATATCTTTTTAATGTATTAAAAGTATTATGCAAGATCTGAAATATATTATCATAATTTCATTAAATAATTATTTGGCAGAATCTTTTATACAATTATTGCTGATATTTCACCCAGATAGAGAGAATACTCTGATCATCTTTTGAATAATAATAAAAGAATTTATATGACTGATTTTATTAAAGATATATTTTATGTACTTATTTATATTTAGACAGAGACATGCATCATAAACAACTCTTTGTAACCTTAAAAAATAGAAAAGCGTTAGATTAGGAGAGATAGTTATATGTTAGCTTCAAAACTATTGATTTTTCTAAAGAACAGATGGATCTATAGAACTATCCTATCTGATCTTAAGAATGTTTCTATTGTCCAAATATATACAAAAAAAAGATTGAAAAAAACTGCATTAATTATTACAAATATTGCCATTATTGATTACAGCAAAACATATTCAAACCTTTTATTGAATATATTATTTGAATCATAAATGAATAGTTACTAATGGTCAGTGTAGTTTAAGAGAATCAAGAAATACTAAAATCACATTTTTGTTTACATATGAATGGAAAAGAGATGTCATCATCAAAGGCATGATTCATATATTGGTTCTATTGATTTGGTCCATGTATTTACAGAATTTTATGGAACTGTTTGAAATATGGCTGCAATGTAATAGTGTAAGATAAAACATTATTATTGTGATAAAAAGTCTACAGTATTTGAAATGAAAAATTGTTCAACAATAATGTTTACTACCTCAAACATTGTTTTCAATTTTATTGTTAGAGGTCTTTGAAACAATAAATAGGTGGCTCATGAATCAGGTATTAAAATTCAATACAAGTTTAATAAGTGAGTTTGTAGTTTGAATTGCTTTACATACCAACAACAATATCACATGGCATTCTCGTGTACTTCCTTATATGCTTCCCAGAACAGTTATCTTCATTCTATGCTAGAGCAATCTACTTAAAAATCAGAAACTGGTCTAGGGATAGAGATATTACAGCATTGTACCAGCTTCTGTGTACTAATACTTACAATAGATGGCTCTGGCACAGTAGAAAGAGAACTCCTCTGAGAATTGATTTCCATATGCAGATGATTTTTTTCCCAGTTCAAAAATTATCTACATAACATTATCAATGTTTTGAATTTAGCATATAAAGACTTTGAATTAGAAATTAATTCCAAAAAATCCAAGTTCTTTATTAGTCAATCAAATAAAATTCTTTAGCAATTTCTAATTTTTTGTTTATTAACTTAAGAATACAAAACAAAATAAGAATACAAAACAAAGAAAATATCTATCTCGGTATCTTTTTAGGTAAAATATAGATTTGGATTTTAAAGTGCAACACAGATCAGAAAGTGTTGCTATGGTATATAGGATATTTGATCATTGATATTACTTACCACAACTGACATTTTTATACTACTTCACTTAATTTATTATACAAAACTGAGACATAGAAATCTTTATAAAAGTACTGGTAAAGTTTTATTTAAGGAAGCATTGCAAGTATTCTTAAAATGTGCTGGAAAACATCATAAATCCAAATGGTATGTTCTTCAACTTTCCAGATGTAATGTTATTTCATCAATTTCTTCCAAGGCATAAGCTTGTGGTTAAGATCTGTAGAGGTCCCTACTATCACATTTTCACACCCACATTCCTGAGGTTACAGCCTTAGTAAATATTACTTATGTAATCAATGTGTGTTTAAATAAATTTATAATTAATCTATTACTATAAAGATAAATCTTCATTAGATTATGCATGTGAAATAAATTAACAGAACAAACCTTCCTACATAAGTATTTGCATGTAACATGATCATGATTTTATTTGGAAAAGTAGAAACCATTTACATTTTAAATATTATCTCCAAAATGCTTTAAAGTTGATTGTTATTATTGAAAAAATATGGCTAAAAATAAAATAGAATTAATAAAAAATGCTTTACTATAGAGGAAAGTTAAAAAGCAGCATTTCAAAATTTTAATTAAATTGACTTTTAAAAATGGCCATGGTGTAAATGTTAATGTGTTATTGTTTCAAAATCCTTCCTTTTCTCTACAATTATATCATCTAGAGAGAGAATGACCATATTGGATTGAAAGTGACTTCTAATGAAGATGAGAGTAATAATGATAATAATATATTCATAATAAAAAAACTAGACAGAAAACATATAAAAAAGATACTTATTTATATAATTTTATTGTTAGCATATTGGTACAAAAAATTACAAAATGGAGTTCGTCAGTTTTACATTTATCTTAATCGGTACACACTAAATTGGCTTAATTTTCTAATAGAATTTTTTGCTGTGTCAATAAAAATTTACCAAATTATTTAAACCTCTTTATGTTAAACTCCATATTTTAGATATTTTCTTATATTCAGTTTTAATTTCTGCAGAATGTTAGCAGCAGTTCTACAATCAGATATATACTTCACAAATATATTTGAAATCAGTGACTCTTTTTTTTACTAATATTAATATTAATGTTAAAATACAAGTATAGTAAATATGTTTAAGCTAATTGTTATGAAAAGGAATTTGAACCAGTCTTTCAAGCTCCCTTCAGTCATTCACTATATAACATCACATGATCACCATCTTTTATGCTAGCGCATGACTGTTATTAAACAGGCAAAACTCTCCATACAATAGTGCCACTTTGTGCCAACCAATATAACCGATACACATTATCACATACATATGAAAAAGATAAATGATATCCAATATATGTATTACATCCTAAACCAGCACTCATCAGTTGGTCCAGATCATCATCTTTCTCATATATATATATATATATATATATATATATATATATATATATATATATATATATATATATATATATATATATATATATATATATATATATATAATTAGTGTTCAATTTATAATAAGATATCAAATCTACAAATGAACATACTTCAATCCTTTCCACTCTGCATCTCTTCAACCATCCTCATCACTGAAAATCTGATGATGGAATGCTCAAAACCCTAGTTGATGCCAATATTAATAGTAAAAAATAAATTACAAATTACAACAAAATGATTCTATAAATGGTGGACCAAAAGTTGCTTATGGTTAGTTCAGATGACCTAGTGGTCAATCAACAGTATTCCTACCAATCTTTGTGTCGAAAGTGATTCACAGAATCTCATACATTTCAATAATAATGAGGTGATACACCATCTTGCATCTAATTTATATTATGGTAAAGTAAAAAAATTAAATAAAAAAAAAAATATTATTATCACAGTAAAGTAATTTTTGACTAACCAGGTATTATGATGAATGTTTAGCTTTAGTTTTAACTCTTAATTAAAAACTAATCTTGGATCAATATAAGAACTACCTTGTCTTTTTTTTAAAGTTATTTTATCATTTATTATTACCAATATTATTGTCAGTTACTCAAAAATATAGTTTTTATATAGGAAGTAAAAAAAAAATTTAAACAACAAAACAGTACAATAGAAGAAACTCTGAAATTTTCAATCAATTAACTGATCATCTTCAGAATTTCAAAAATATTGAATTATTAACTTTTTTGCAATTTTGAAGAAGGTTCACAGTTTAAAGTTTTCTTTTTTCTATTTATTCTCAATTTATTGTAGTTTATTTTTCACTTTAGCTATCATACGGTATTATACAATTTCTTAATATTAATTAAGTTTGTAATTATTATACATATATATATTCAATTTTTTCAATTATTGTTATTGCCTCTTTTATCTCAATCATATCAAAAACAACTATCAGTGCAAATATAAATATGTGTGTATGCTTACTAGTAGACGGTTATGATACAGATTACATATACTGATAAAAACTAGAAAAAAATATTAAATACATATATACACATACAGTAAACATATTAATAAATACAAGCTACAATTAATTACGGCACTAAATAATTATTACAAAAAATATTAAAATACTTAGGCAAAAATATAGAGACGTAGAAATTATCCACTTATCAAGAATAAGACTATTATTTGACGATAATATATATCAAACTCATACAATGTGTGTCAAAGAATACATAAAAAATAAATTTGCATACTTTTATAATAAGTAAAAAAAACGTATTCATAAATCTTTTTAAAAAAAAAAATAAAGGAAATTTTTTTTCTCATTTCTATTTTTATATTAAATTTGTTTAACTAATATAATCTAACAAATAAAAGATAATACAAACTCACATGCTACTGTAATAATGCAGGGGTGCTCATTTTTAACCCAAACATCATCATATTCGGCTTCCGATTCTTCACCTGATGAGGTTAAACATTGAGAATCATCCTCTTGGAGAAAATCATCTTGAGTGTTATTATCAGGAGAATTTTCCAGGTAACTGCTCCAGTCTCTTCCTCCTCTCTCTCTAATAACAAAAGCAATAAGAAGTTATCTCTTATTAACAATTTTTAGTGTTTCTCATTAAAAAAAAGAATAAAAACAGTTTCTTAACCCCTAGCTACGCTAGTGGATGTATATAATAAAGTACATAGATTGTCCAAAAGCTTTTACAATAAAAATTACACGGCTTGCCTCAGGAATATCAGCGAATACAAAAGTATAGTTGTGAAAAAGTTGGCGGCACTCAAGATATTAAACTAGTTACCATGGCTAAATATACTTTGAGAAAACATTTAACAGGAGGACAAAACTGACTGGCATCTTTTATCATGTAAATAGACAATTTTTTTTATTTTTTAAAAAAGGCAAGACTTTTACATTGTTTTAGATTCAATAAAAATGTTTTTTCAGACATATATATATATTATAAAATTTGAATAATTACTCACAAGTTAAACAAAAATTGTAATTAAAATTTTATATTTTAAAAAATTGTAAAGATATATGCAAATATCTTTGTTTTCTCCACATAATGTTTTTGCTCATTTAGTATCATATTTACAGTGTTAAAAATAAATATTGTAACCGTAATAACATTAATAATTTTGCTCGCGTAATACGTGCACACACGTTCAAGCACATCTCAGGACTTAATATACTTTACATATACAAAGTTAAGCTTATGTTAGTTGAGTTAGTAAATGGTGCATACTTTCATTCTTCATTTCAAATAAACAAATAATGATATTTATTATAAATTAATTACTATTTCTAAACTTACATTTTAACTTCAAATTGAATTAACAAGAACTACTCATTAGATTTATAAAATGGCGACAAATCTCATCTTTAAAAGCCATGCCCGACCTGAATATATTTTGAAATATGTTAAAACTCGAAGGCCTTGCAGTAAATCTTAAATACGATCTCTAATTCAATGGTTGTTGCACATATGGTATAATATATTAAAATAATTTTTGCCCTTAAATTAACTTACAATTTCAAAATTTTCATATTTTTGATTTAGCAACTTTTTTAAATTTCAAGTGATATTTTTGTTTAGTTTTCATAGTTGTAACTTATATTTTCAAAATTGTTTAAAATTTATACTATGTTAGTGGTAAGTTTCGTTTTTATTTTCTACATCAATTTATATCATTAAAACTATGTGCCTGAAAAAATAACAATAGGGACCTCTGCAAATCTTTAACACAAGATTTATTTAAAAGATTAATTTATTTAAATAAATCTTGTGTTAAGGATTTGCAGAGATCCCTACTGTCATTTTTTCACAGACATAGTTTTAAGGTTGTAGCCTTAATATATATTACTTTAAAGTAACGAATATGCATTTTATAAATATAATTATTACAATCTATTTATATCATAAATATGAAATATTTATTTACAGTAAATTTAAGTGGGCAAGAAATTTATTTTTAGTAAAATCCACTCCTCTTTTTTCGTCCTAGTAGCACTACTAAACTCAATTAAAATTTCTCTTCATGAAATGAAATAATAAGGAAGAGCATTTAGAATTGGAGTAAAAATGGTAAACAAGAGAGATATATAAAATTAAATAGAAATATAATAAACGATGTTAATAGCAAAATAAAAATAAGGAATTATAGCTGGGAGACATAAAATGCTGCTAAGATTAAAAATACAAAAAAGTTTACAAAGAAAACCTTTATAATAGAAAAAGTTAGAGTACTAATGAAATTTCAAAAGATTTGAAGGACTCTGTTGATGCAATATGAATCTTTTTAGACTGTTCTTTGGCTTTTAAATTTAAGATATAAAAATTTTATTTTAATAAAGGTGGGGATTACTGGCTAACTATAAACTTAATTTATAATTGATGCTAAAATGAAATGTAGTATATGGATGAACTTTAAAGGATATACCTTTGTGATATACAGCATGAGAGAAGTAATGAAATTGTCATCAACTGCATGTCCATAACACTGACCATAATCCCTAAATCATATAACTGATTATTATGCATGAATCAAGCTCAGAAAACAAGATCTCCATAACTATTATCATGAACAAAAGATAATACCAACACATAATATTTTAAGCCTATTCTATGATTAAATGAATTCACTGGCATAACTTATGAAATATAAATTAATTTATTAGGAATAATAACAATAAAATAAAATTTAGGTCTGCTAAATACACTATAAATATAAATTCAGCATTCTGATTTTGATTAAAATAATACAAAAAGATGCTATTACATTATAATTTACATATATCTCAGTACGATTACATAAAACAAACTCATATATAAGCACCCAGATGTGCTATATAATAATTTAAAATTAATATCAAACAAATAATAAAAATTCATTTGTATAATATATAATAATCAATTTTAATACATATGTGTTTGATGACTGTATTTTAATATATATGAATACCTATTCAAATTCGTGTGCATGCGTGGGCATTTATAAAAAAATAAACTTCTTAAATCCATATATTTTTACAATAAAATTAACTCAATGTTGAAAATATACATAAGCTACATGTATGTGCATATTAATATTATCCCCTTACAAATCAAAGTTATTAATTAATTCATTATTTCTAATGGTAAGCAAAAATTGTTGTTTTTAAAAGAAAAGCTTTATCATGAGATCTAATTTGGAAAGTACATTTAAAACTCAGGTTTTTGTAGCAAAATATTTCTAAAAAAAAAAAGATTTTGAGTTGTTTTTTAATACAATAAAAATGTAAATGTCATTTATTTTTATTATTCTAGTTTCAGTTGAATAATTTAGACAAAAGTTATTTACTCTTAAATCTTGAAATAAAATCCTTGTTTCTACTTTACCTTCGAGCAGTAAGTTACAATCTGTGCATTATGCAAACAAGTGAAATTCAATATTAAGAAAATTATCAGGCTGAGCCAACACTATTAAACTAGGCTATGAATATGGGAACTAAAGATTCCTGAAAGTGCTCCGCCTGATAATTCTCTTAATATTGAGCTTCACTTGTTTGCATAACATGTAAGTTGTAACTTACTCTTAAATCTTATAATTTAAATATTTGACTACAGTCAAGTATTTAAAATAATCATTTTCTACAAATATTTGACTCACCAGCCAATTTCTTCTGTCAGTGCTTGATATATATGATACAATATTTTATCTGTGCTTCTCTGCACATAGATAAAGAAGCATACATAAAAATCATATAATAAGGTAATTTTTCACAAGCCAATTTAATCTCTTGGTAAGCTGGTTCAATGTAAAGCAATAGACTGATTAATTGACATCTTCAGGAAAGGTATAAAGCTGATAAATGTTGACATTCAGTCATCTCCATTCAATCTCTATAATTTGATAGACTTCATGCAGACCATATAGTACACATATGGGCCATGAAACACAAAAAGCATATTCTTGCTTCCAAGTAAATTCAAACTCTACTACAATAATACTAGCAGAAGCAACTAGATGCACTATCTTTTGCCTTCAGATATGATGTCATAATAATATACTGTAAAACTGTTGTCTTTTGAATGATTCAAATCAATCTTTTTATACTGTATCATGGAATTTAAAAAAACAGTATTTAAATATTTTCTTTATCTTGATTGAAAAAAAGTTAATGACTTTTTTTAATTCACCTTAATTAAATACCAAATTTTTATCTAAAAGTACTTACTTCTTAATCCTTTCAACAACATATGTGTATGATTTTTATCAAAATATATTATACAAGTTTTAATTGAAAAAAAATATTAATCTAATTAAAATCAATAGTGGAATTTTATAATTACTAGTATATATATATTACAACATAAAAACATGCTTGTTTTAATTGTCAAAATCAGAGTAAAACATTAAATAGGCCTTTTTACATGTTTAATTTATATTTTTTTAATTCAAAATTATTATTTAACTCTTCAACTGTAATTCCAGTGTAATATAGAAAATATTTGCATAAAATTTTGTTTGTGTTTATTTCTACTTTTTCTTTTAACTTTATATGTATATATTCACACACACTGCTGTTTTTGTATGCCATGAGACACATAACTGTCTCAACATATATATATATATATCCACAATTGATTTTAAGATATTATACATAAACAATGATTTCCTTATTAAAATACTTTTATATTAAATCACCCTGACTGTGTTTCTGTTAGATGTTCACATTTTATGTTTCTATTGATATGTTCTTATTTTTTAATTAACAATGAAAAACATCATTACTTTTTAGAACTTATTAAATTCACATCCTTACACTTCCAAAAAACTTCTTAATAACTGAGCCAATGGAAATATTATGTTTGTAAAATAAAATTTTGTTACTATTATTTAAATAATGTCACATGATCACTATCTCTTATACTAGCACATAATTGTTATTAAACAAGGCAAAACTCTCCATACAGTAGTGCCACCCTGTGCCAATCAGAGTAATCAATGGATGCCAGAAGGTTTGCACATAAAATCCCTATCTAGTGCCTACTCATCCAATATCCCCAGACTAGTTCCAGTTAATTAGAGATAAAAGGTGGGTGCTGGAGGGTTGCATTAGATCCTAAGATCTAGGTGCAGTGCTCTCAGATCCAAGGTTCCTCACTGACTAAGGCCAGCAACACCTGAAGAAGAGGAGAGAAAAATATCTATTTGGAATATTTAATTAAAAATTAAACATTTATAAATACATTCAACACACATATTAGATGATGGAAACAATCCAATATAAAAATACAGCTTGAACACCATAATCACAAACCTTCAGGAAAACACTAAGTATTTAGTATGGATCAGATACTATATCAAACTTTAGACATTATGAAAAACTATGTCTAAATCTGGCCAAAGTAGAAAATTATTTAACTTTCTTATGTAAATCTAAAGGGGTAATTCTTAAAGGTTTGCAACTAAAATCTCCAATTCACTCTCAAGAGAGCTGAGAAAATTACTCAGAGAGCAAGTGAAGCTCTGTTAAGAGAAAGAACAAATGCTCAAATGTTTTCTAAGTATCAAACATTGCATTCAATTAATAATGTAGAATGTCTTCTAAAAAATAAACTTACTGAGAATGACTACATGAGAGTTTCTCAAGCAGTAAGAAAATTATATTCTACATTATATGGAAAAATAAAAGAATGTCGAAAGAAGAAACTTGGTAACCTATATTGGCATATCAAAAATCATAATTAATCAAGCAATGTAACAGCTTCATCTGTTAAAAATCTAAGTTATAAACATCTAACAGATACTGAAATTTCTGTTCTTGAAAGAGGATTAAACTTTGCCTAACACCATCTAATATCTTTTTATTAGATATAATGGCAGCCACTGAGGAAGTCACTCAAAAATTGCCTTTAGAAGAAAGCAGAATTATGCTGGAGAATAAAAAGACCACTTGACAAGCAACAAAAATTGAAGTCAAACATATCCTATGGGGAGAAAAAAGCAATTAAATCTCTCAAAGCAGATAAATCTATAATTATTCTCCCTGCTGACAAAGGCAATGCAACAGTTGTAATGGATACAACTGATTACGACAACAAAATACAAGAACTCCTCATAGCAGGCCAATATAAAAGAGTAACAAAAGATCCAATACCAAGTATGGAAACAAAGTTACAAGCATTACTCAGAAAGCATCACAAGTACTTCACTGATTCAGAAAAGAGTAAAATAACATAATATTTCAGCAAAATTCCTCATCTTTATGGTCTACCTAAAATCCATAAGAATCATGTTCCATTAAGACCTGTTGTTAGTTCTAGAGATTCACCTTGCCATAATTTGGCAAGATTTTTTCTCAAAGTTTTAAATCCTTTGGCATACAAGACCCAGTCCTTTGTCAGAAATTCTAGACACTTTGTAGAATTAATCAAAAACATGAAAATTGAAAGAACTGACTTATTAGTAAGCTTTGCTTTGGAAAGTTTATTCATGAATTAACCATGTGAAAAAGCATTGTCTATTGTAAGGAAAAGATTAAATGATGATAATAGTTTACAAACCAGAACAACTCTTCCTATTGATAGCATAATGGAACTATTAACCTTCTGTATAAAAACAACCCACTTTCAATATAACAAAATTCTTCCAAGGAATGACTATGGGCTCAAACATTGTCTGCCCTGATTAGTAATATTTACATGGAAGAATTTGAAATCACAGACATAAAAACTACTCCATATCCACCTAAAGTTTGGCTTTGCTATGTGGATAATACATTTGTTGTATGGCCACATGATGAAGCATTGCTACAAAATTTCTAGACACACATCAGCAATATATCCCCTACAATCAAATTCAAAATAGAATCAGAACAAGAACAAAAATTGGCATTCTTAGATGTTTTTGTGACAAGACTCTATACACATACAGGAAAATATCTAGCCTATACATTCAATCACACCAGAATTACAAAACATGGAATTATACTATCACTGTGGAACAGAGCAAAAGAAGTTTATTCAGAAACTGGCAATTTGGAAAAAGAAAACATCTGTATAGAACAAACTCTTATGAAAAATGGTTATCCATCATATGTTATTAAAAAAATGTTAAACAGACAGAAAAAAGAACCATCAAGAGAAAAGATAATTATTGGTACTGTAGTGTATCCATACATTCCAAAACTAATAGACAAATTAAGAAAAATCTGCAATCAGTATAACATCAGAACAGCTTTCCAGACCCATACCACACTTCGAGGAATTTTAACATCTACAAAACCTAAACTTCTATGGAATACCATTCGAATATGGAAGAACATATATTGGTGAGACCAGCCATCCCATTGAAAAGCATTTTCAAGAACATAAACTGATGATTAGAAGAGAGAAAACAGATGTGTCTAAGTAGCAGACCATGTATATACCAATGAAAATACATTCAATTGGGAAATTACAAAAATATTGGATAGAGAAGAAAAGGTAAAAAGAAAAAAATTTAAAAAAGCTGCCCACATTATAATGGCAAAAAATCCCATAAGCCAACCTAGTGTGACTATACATAATGTATGGAAACCACTAATCAACTTTACTCTTAGGAAAAAGTGGAGATATCAGGAGGAACCTCATAGATAAGTATACAAAATTACTACATTTGTTGCCTTTGGCAGGATGGCTCAGTTGGTTAGAGCATTACCTTAAAATTCAATAATCAAGAATCTAAGGACCCAGGTTTGAATCCCATGCTAGTATTGTCACTGGTCAGGCCAGCAACATCTGAAGAAGCAAAGAGAAAAACACCTCTCAAAACATTGTGCATATACTAACCTGTTTGCTGTGATATTACTAATAGTTGGTGCATATACTCACCTGCTTTCTATGATATTACTAACAGTTGGTGCATATAATCACCTGTTTGCTGTGATATTACTAACAGTTGGTGCATATGCTAACCTGTTTGCTGTGATATTTTTAACAGTTGAATGTATTTGGAATATTTAAATAAAATTAAATTTTTCTAAAGACATTTAGCACTCATATTAGATGATGAAAATAGTCCAATATAAAAATAAGGCTAGAACACCATCATCACAAACCTTCAGGAAAACATCACATGATCACCATTCTTTATGTTTACACAACTTGTTTTTCGCAGAAACAAAACTCTCCATACAGTAGCACCACTCAGTGCAAGCCAGAGTAATCAATGGATGCAAGAATACCCTAAGATCTAGATGCTGGGCTTTCAGATCCAAGGCTACTCACTGATAACAGCCACAAACTAAAAATTAGTCTGGAGATATTGGATGATTAGGTGCTAGATGAGAATTTTATGCTCAAACCTGCCTGCATTCATTGATTACTTTGGCTTGCAGTGAGTGGTGCTAATTCTCTGTGGTATAGTAGTACTACCCAGATCAAGACAGCAATCAATGGCTGCAAGAAGGTTTGTGCATAAAATCCCTATCTAGTGCCTACTCTTCTAATACTCCTAGACTAGTTTCTAGTATGTGGCTTTCACCAGTGAGGAGCCTTGGCTCTCAGTTCCAAGACTGCTCACTGATGAAAGCCCCAAACTAGAAAGTAGTCTGGGAATATTACATAAGTAGGCACTAGATAGGGATTTCATGCACAAATCTTCTTGCTCCATTAATTATTATGGCTTTCACTGATTGGCACTACTATATAAAGAGTTTGTCACTGTTTTAACAGCTCATATAAGCATAGGAAATCATGATCTTGGGATGTTTTATGGTTTAATATGATATGCTATAAAATGTGTTACACAAGTTCCAGAAAATTTTAGAATAAACTCTAATAATGTTTAATGATAAAAATAAAAAATGATTTCGATATCATATAAGCTAAAATAAATAATAAAAAAATACAAAAGATTTATTCTGAGCATTATAATGTGGTTATACATTGTTAGTATACCACCCAATATAAATAGATTACCTAATAATACAGAAGCCATGATTCATAAAGAGCAAATAACAACATATTTAAAATTATTTACTTTTGTGAGATGTGACTTATTAAATAATTTCAGAGTTCAATGAAAAAATAAAAAATAACAACACTTGTTATATGAAAGATTTAAAACACATAAAACAAATAATGGTCAAACAACTTTTGTGTGCAAAGATCAAGAACTAAAATGTAAAGGAGATTTTATTTTCAATTTGGATAAAGTAAAAATATTATATAAAGACAAGAATAAAAAAACTACTTTCTTAATTAATAAAAAAAGCAATTTGCTTAATTGACGAGGAGCTAATGTAATAATTTATGAAATATGAGGAATAACATAATGCATTATGGCAGTTGATTTATTCATCTAAAAATGTATGCAGTTGATAAAGATTATGTTTCAGTAATTCAAAGTATGCTTTTGAAAGTTATTTTTTACTTAATATTTAAAAGTTAAATGAATTATTTCTTTACTACATATGTCAGACTTATATTGATGATATATATATATATATAAAACAAGTTATCAATTTCATAACTTGCTTTTGAGCTTGCATTTTATGATCACTAGATGGAGCTTTACTAATAGTTCTAAACAACCTTTGTTTTTATAAGTGCTGAAAGAGATAGAATTTAAAATCTTTATTGTTATCCCCACCTTCAGACCAGCTGTTTTGAGCTTATGGCTCACATCAGTGGAGATCTGGGAGACTAGAAACTAGAACTAAAATACCAACTCAAAAGTCAGCACTTATAAAACATGTTTTATCAATTTGAAAGCACGAAATTATCAGACATGTAAATGTCATCAAATCCAGCTTAACAAACTAGATAGCTATATGGGTCTAAATTCAGCTGTTTCACCATATAGTAATAACCTCTGCAATATATAGCATTGCAAAAACCTTCAAAGATACACTTATAATAATTAAAACAAGTTATAAATTTAATAACAAAGCTTGTTTGGAGCTATTGGTATATATATAAACTCTAAATTAAACATAGTTGAATGTATATGTAAACAAAGGGAATAAATCACCCTCCTCCAGATTATATATATATATATATATACATGCAGTATCTAATTTGGTTAATGAATTAAAAACCTGACAGCCACAGTAATTATCATAGAGTATCATTATTATCCAATAGAGAAAAGACATTTGCCAAAGATGTTGTTGAATAGGTTGCTTCCAGTAACAGACAAATGGTTACCAGTTCATCCGTTTGGTTTCAGACAATCAAGAAACATTATAAACAATGTTTTATTACAAAGCAAATACAAAAAGAGTGTTGGGATAAAAGTTTATATACTTTATGGTGCACCAGATGTACTTTCTGCCTTGCAAACAACCAAGGCACCCATTCACATTTTCTAATAAACTCGAACAACTGAAGGCCAGAGATCATAAAATTGCACACCCAGATATATTTGCTGCTATATGGTCACTATTAAAAACCTTAAACAAACCATAACCTCAAAAAAACAAATAATAACTTTTGCTGTAACAAAAACAATTATTAATTTGTTTTCAACAATTTTTTAAACACCATATCTGTGTAGTGAATAGTCCAAAGAATATATTTTAATTCAATCAAAAAGTATTTTAACGTGATGAACTAAATGCTCAGACAATGAAAATACAACATAAGCAAATACATAGTTTACAAGTTTACATTTATCAGGTACTTGCCTAACAATTTATTTAAACTATAACAATGATATCTGTTTGTTCCAAAGCTATGTAGTTTTAAACTGTATTTTCAACAATGTAATTTTTGATGAACAATAAAGTTTTGATTTGGAACACATAGATAAGTAAAAAGAAAGAAATCATTACAAGTAATAATAAATGTATAATTGCTAATGTAAATATTTTTACACTGTAAGATTTTCAATTTAATCTTATACTGTAATAATCTATATTAAAATGTACCTGGTAACTAATAATTTGTAACATATTTGAACAATGTTGTAAGTTTTTCTAATTGATAACATATTTGTTAGAACTGTCATGCCATTGTAATGCTGGCAAAACCATTGTAAAACTCATGTAACCTATTTATTGTACAATAAAGTATATTATTGAAACATAAAAGTTTGATTTGTTAATTTGCTCAATGGCATCGATAAATCTCTTTGGAAATAGTCCATGACATTGTTTGAAATTAGTTGGTTGTCTTTCCAAGTTTATTCATATTATACAATTTTTACATGATGAAAAGAGAAAATTATTTCTACAGGTGGAAAATCAGAGATATTTGATATGAAAACTGATGTAGAACAAGAATATGCATTTGCTTAATGTTCTTTGGAACTGTTTATGGATGACTTAATAAAAGAAGGGAAAAAATACAATAAAGGTTTGAATATGAAATTTTTAATTTTGAACCAATTATAAAAGAAAACAAGAACTTCATCTTTTTAGATTTTTAATTTACAATATGTTAATGATTGTTTTATTTTTTGCATATTCAAAAGAAGGTCTATAGAATGTACTTAAAGTTTTGAATGCAATATATAAAGATTTTGGTATAGAAATTAACGTTCAAAAAATCCAAGTTCTTTATTAGGCAGTAAAAAATGCTGTGTCTTTTATTATGAATGGTTATCAAATTTATGATACAAAGCCATTTAAATATCAAGATAGTTATTTAACTATCAAAGTAGTTTTACAAAAAGAAAAGTGGTTTGATTTTGAGATGGAGCACAGAATCTATTTTTCTGGAACTGTTTTTGACAAATTATTAAGATAGAATATTTTACTACAAAAAATATCTACTGCAAAAAAATTAGTTATATAAAAAAATGTTTTTTACCTAATTTATTGTATGGAAGTGTAACATGGGCACTCTATCAGTGCAGTATAAAGTTATTAGAATGCTGCATGAAATTTTAAAAATGCAATGAAAAAGATCATAAAATCAATCAATACATTCTTCAACTTGATAGGAGTTATAATATACAGTCCATTATTGCAAAATCACATCTACATTAGATTGAACATTAAAATAAATTAATGATACAAGACTTTCTAAAGTATGTTTTATTGTGAATTTGACTATGGTTTCTATGAGAGGACAGACTGTATTTACATTATAAAAATTATCCCAAACACCTTCTAAAGAGATACAATATTGATTGGCTCCATTGAGAAAATATGGCAGAGAATATACATTAGAGAGCCACATTTAGACATGGTGATGAAATATCTCAGTGGAAAAGTTTTCTGCAGAAGAGTTTAAAAGAAAATTGGAAAATATCAATAAACAGAAAAATGAACTAACATATTTTGTGTGGTTGTATTTATAGTTCACAAATTGGTGAGTAATTACTGTTGTTGACTACTACTGATGAAGAATATCAGATAGAAGTTAATCTAGTAGATTTTAGTTTTTTTCCATTTGTCAAAGCATCGGTCATGAAGCGAAAACCCACAAACCCGGGACAACTGCTTGTAAGACAGCTGTGCTGACCACTTGGCCACCAATGCTTGATAGATTTTAGTTTTTTTAATCTACATTTTTAAAGATTTACAAGTAAATAGTGTTTTTCTTTAATTGTTTATCTGATTTCAAAATGGTTAATAAGACAGCAAACTACTATGATTACACAACAAAACTTGATTGCCATCAATGGCAATTTGACATGATTTGCAACTCAATATAATTTACTCTAATATATCAACTTCAAAACTATATCCAAACATTAATAAGACTCTCAGCAATAACATGCAAAATATCTCTAAATAATAATTAAATGAAAAGTTATTTTTCAACTGGTGTAACATATTCCTAGTTGCAAGTAGTGATAATAATAATTCACACACCCACAAACTACCTGAAATGACAGTAAGATATAATTATATTCCTTCTAGGTGATTTTTTAGAAATTTGATTTCTACTTAAAGCCAAGAGTAACAATTTTCTTATAATTTTTTATTTTATTTTATAAAACCATCCATCCATCTTTCTATCTATATCTATTCATTTGCCTATCTGTCTGCTTGTCTGGCTGCCTGCCTGCTTGGCTACCTACCAATCTGCCCATCCACTTACCTATCTATCTATCTATCTATATATCTATCTGTCTGTCTATCCATCTACCTACCTATTTATTTATCTATCTATTTATATGTCTGTCTGTTTGTCTACATACTTGTCTATTTATCTATTTATATATACTGTAACCTTATGGTGATTTATATCTAACTGAGCAAGGTCACATAAAACCAGGTTGCCATTAAAACCTCATAATAAATATAACTACTCTATATCTCCGGTTCAAATTATACAATAAATGTATCCTAGTATCTAATAAAATATCATTTATTTTTCTAATAATATCCTATTGCAATCTATAAGACAATAATTCTAATTTTAATTTAATAATAAGGCTCTTATTTTAAACTTATTCTTCTTATTCAGAAATCTAGGATAATATTCGTGATACTATGAGAAAGAAAGGGATTTTGTTCATACTCATAAATTACATCAAAGGGTTTCTTACAATCCGAATTAAAATAATAAAATCAAATTATCTTAACTATAAATAACTGAAACACAGGCTTGTTATATACCTGGGTCTATATATTTAATATATAGGGTATATGAGCACAGACTTTCAGACGACCCATCACTTTCCACTCTATCTAATAACACTGATACACTCAAGCACATATATGCTGAAAAGATAAATAATCACCAATAACCGTATTTCATGCTAAACCAGCAATCATCAGTTGGTCCAGATTATCATCTCCCACACATATATACTATAAGTGCTCAGATATATATTAAGATAGACAATCTTTATACTTTAATGGACAGGCTCCAATCTACTACCCACTCCAACTCTTCAACCGTCCAACCAATTGAAAATCTGATGATGAAATGCTCAGAGGCCACCCTGAGGCCGAGATTCTTGTCACACCCATATTGACATAAGGTCAATCTAAACCCCACATGTACAGGACATAATCCATTTAATGCATATGCAAGGATGGGCAGACATCTCTATAATGTAATAACTGAAACACAGCCTTGTTATATACCTGTGTCTATATATGTAATATATAGGGTATATGAGCACAGACTTTCAGACGACCCATCACTTTCCAATCTATCTAATAACTCTGATACACTCAAGCACATATATGCTGAAAAGATAAATAATCACCAATATATGTATTTCATGCTAATCCAGCAATCATCAGTTGGTCCAGATTATCATCTCCACACATATATACTATAAGTGCTCGGTATATATATTAAGATAGACAATCTTCATACTTTAATGGACAGGCTCCAATCTACTACCCACTCCAACTCTTCTACTATAAATGTTATTTTAACATCAAACAACATGCACTTTAATAAAGTAACTTTTAAATATAATCGTACTCTTATATTTCAAACATTATAATATTTGTGTGATTAGGATTTTCTGCTAATGCAGATGATGATATAGATGCAAAGTTAAAATTTAAGACTCAAACATAGATTTTATTAATACTAGAAAATATAATCATTATAAATTTTGTAATTTTAATATGATTAAAATAATACAATTACCACAATATTTTAATAATAAATTTAAATACGTAAATAAAAATATACTATCATATATGAATACAGAAAGCTCCCATATTTATTTTATTAATCTGGCTTTTTTACCAATATGACATTAGTATAAAAAGTATTCAATGTATTGATAAATAAATATTGGCATCAACAAAATAACACTCAATTTGGAGAAGATGCATACTTTCCTAAGCCAATATAAAATAATTGTGTATGTTTAAACATAGAATATTTTATCATAGTTTTTGCACATATAATATGCATGATATGCATATCAAGAGCATTAAAATACTCAAACTACTCTTATTATAACAAGAGCAAAATAAATATATGGTTGACATTATGCGTGCTTTCAATGTATTCTTCCAAACAACATCAAGAAATATAACAGGCAAAATAATGAAAGAATCTAAAATACACACTTGTTCATAAATGAAAATAAAGAATTAGAATTATATCACTGATTTTAGTATACTTAATAAGAATAAAATCGTCACAAAAATCTACCAAAACAGTATTTTTAGCTACATGTTACCTAGGACACCCTATACTTCATAAGCACAACTAAAGCAATATATGAAAATAGCATTGACACATCTACTTATCCTATAATCACACTAAATGCATGGTGTGAAAAACTAATAAAACATATTATAATTTAAATAAAATAACTAGGCATATGAATTATAGCTTAGCAATTTAACAAGAAATAAGACATCAATTCCAATAATTCGTTCGTTCATTTATAGCACACTCTAAATAATTCCACACTAATTGTACTTATTTCTTTGATTAAACCACAATAAAAAGATATTCCAAAAATTTCAATATTCACATAGCATAAATTATACTTAAATTATAAGCAAATAATATTATTCACACAAATAAACATACAAATAAACTTATGTCTAATATATTATGTTTTGCCCTTTTTTACAATTATAACAGTTTCTTAATCCTGAAACCATTAACTCCAATGCAATTTTCCAGAGCATTATAGAATTTAGAATATTTTATTAAAATATTCTTAATGTTCTGATACCAAATTTAGAAGAGCAAGTTGTCAAAATTTGAGTCACTAGAATGAGTATTGACACAATTTAAAGCCATTCAAGGTAAAAATAGCACTATATTATTTATAGTAATATGAAGTTTAATAACATTATTTCTTCCAAAGCAATATAAAATGTGAAGCAACAAAGTTTATAGAGATCACAATATTAGTTCCTTTAAAGCAGTATGAAGTTAATAAAACAATCTGCAGATTATAGAGAATACAGCATTATTTTATCTTTTATAGTGAGTAAAAATATTTAAATAAAATAAAGTATATTTTAGCACAAATATTTATTTTATTTCCATAGAAATCAATTAATATATATATGTGTGCTCTTCACACAGGTAATGAAGCTATTATATGTAAGTAAAATTATCAAAAGTTACTGCCAAGCACTTTCAGGACAGTTTATAGTCCCATATTCATACTTGAATATGGGACTATAAACTGTCCTGAAAGCACTTGGTGGTAACTTTTGATAATTTTACTTACCTATAATAGCTTCATTACCTGTGTGAAGAGCACACACACACACATATATATATATATATTGTACCAATTGGAATGAAAGTGAAGATCGAATCTAACCGCAAAAACAATATCTGCACTACAAGGGCGCCATCTAGGCATTTGAGCCTAGAAAAATTTATAAAGTAGGCAGATACGCGCTGTTAAGATTCCACTTTATTTAAATATTCCGATCGTTAGCCCAAGTCACTAGCTCAGTGGAGACGCAGAGATAAAAATCTATATCTTAATTTATATCTTAAATATCAAAGAGTAAAAGCCACTGCCAGAAATTAACATATAAAAATATTTATTTACGCACATATAAAATAATATTTAAATTTTGAGGAATAAGTTTAACATTTTAGATTTTTATATTAACTTTTAATTTTACATTTAACTAAGTTTCAATGAGTTTAATTATTATTTAGATAGTCAAGTATGAATAGACTACATAGATCTGCATTTGAAAAGAAAATATTCTTCCCTGATTTAACCTTATGCAACAAATTTCGCAACCAAATAGGCGCCAATCCATCTGATACATTCATGTATTCAATGTAGCATGATACGACAACACAAAATACTATATTGTCAGGAATGTACATCTGAACAATAAGTAGGAATAGAGAAGACATTGACTCTCCACCAACAGGGATGTGACATCTGTTGGCAAGTAGAACAATAAACAAAAACTCCATAGGAATGGACTGCGGTCTTCTGCCGACTTACAAACCCATCCATAGGCAAACAGAGGGTGTGTGGCGTATATCTATAATCCTGCCCATAGCGGACCTCATACTACATCTACTAATTACACAAATATATCCAATCCATTGAACCAATTCAACTACAAAATGAATAACCTAAGATTACCCTCCCTTAATACAACTTTACAAAACTATATAGCCATTCATGCCCGACTTAATTTTAACATTTAAATACGTTCGCACAGATTTGTTTAAAAATGTTGGGTATAGATCGATTACATAGATTCCACGGTCAAAAACATTTCAAAATAAACATAAACGATCAAAATACAAAATTATTGATACTGACAATCGCAGAGAGAAACTTATAAGTAACCCAATAGTATTCACCATAAGATACTTGCGTTGTCACCAACAACTTAAAAGACATCCGAATAAATACATTTTAGATACTCACCATAAGGTATCATTATTTATCGAATGTCTATATATTTTGATCAAATATGAAAACCAAAATATAATTAACCGCAAACGAATCCATGCAAGCATCTATAAACAACTTAAATTTCCTACATTTAAATAATCTTTACAATAAGAAAAAAAAATGGAAATGATTTTTATCAATCGGAAAACATATAAAATTAAACATTATTAATTTGATTTAAAAACTTACAAAAGTCAGATAAGAGTCCATTTTAACATTTAAGTTGGCTTGTTTACCAATTTGTAAAACTTGACGAAAGTTCTTGATTGATTTTAATAATTGTTCATTTCATATAGCTTATGGTAGAAGAGTCCAGGTTTAGCTTTTAATTCCTGTGACGCCTCCATTGGAAGGTAATGTTCTGGAGATGGCAATAGCTGGTTCAAGGTATCACAGTCTTTTCATTTTTTTTTTTTTATAGAGAGTGTGGTATGTGCGTCATACCACATCTCTCAAACACAAAACGCTGGAACTGTCAGAAAAAACTGTATTTCCCTTTTTATATTATCCACAAGGATTCAATGAACAAAACGTCACTAGTCTATCACTTTCGTTAGGGTCCGAGCCAAGGCTTAGTGCTTCCATTGGTCAAGCTAAAAATGTCTTTCTTCTCTTATCTAACTTTTCATCTGACTTTTTAATTACACAGCTTTTAGATAATTAATAAACAATCATTTCCATTTACAAATTACAGGAATTAATTAATACCTGTTTTTATTTTAACTTATGTTATTTTTTTATTAAAATATTTTTATATTTCAATCTTGTATTTTTTTATTTAAAAAAATACGTTCAGATACTTATTTTTTTTTTGTTTATGAAAAAAATATTTTTAAAGTTTAGCATCTGTGCGAATGTATATACGTTTAACAAACATTTTAATTTTAGCGTTTAGTTTTTTACTTTTATTTGCGAACTTTTAAGTTTTTATTTTAAATTAATGTAATGACATATTTATATATCGTTACAATATATATATATTAATTGATTTCAAATGCTAATGAAGTAAAGCCTTAACTATTCCATAGAAAGTAAAACATTCTCCTAAAATTAAGTATATTTCAGCACACATATTTTATCTAGCAATAAAATGCATAATCAGAAAGTTAATCATTATAAAAAAATAAAATACAATTTCTAGGAATGCAATATTTCCATTTTTCAATTATAAGGATGTTCAAATAAACATTTTGCTTATTTTAAAATTAGAATAGCACTCTTTTTTCACAGAACATAATATTAATTATGAAGTCATAATATTACTAAAATACTTCACTTCAAACTTTCAGAATTATTATTTTACAGCTGCTTTTTATTATTCTTAAGATATTCTTCAAGTTAGAAAAGTTCAAATTTTGTTAAAAACAAGATTTAGCATAACAAATAACAAAGCAAATATACAGTTTATAATTAATTGTAAAATAAAATGTAATAATTTATTTATAAAGTTAAGCATGAATAGACAATAATTTAAAAATTAATTATAGTTCTAGAAATATAATTATTTATACCTATACCTCCATGAGAATTCCTGTCATTATAAAGCAATGTGACAACTTATCATTTCCTTCCATTGATACCAAGTTGTTTAAAAATTTTCTTTTGATGCATATTTTCAGAAGATACTGTAGTCAGATGGTCAAGCTGCCTGAGAAGATATTATTCTAGCAATTAATGATTTAAAATCAACAAATTTTATGGTTAATAAGTTAAAACATTAACTCTCTCATAAGTCAGAATTTTGATGTTTTTCTTTGTCTCACACATCAATGTAAAATATATGATAAAATGATTATTACTTATCAGATAATAATAAATTTGACTTTATTTGATAGATATTTTTGTTTACTACTGAAATAAATTTTAAATGTTCACATTTTGTTTCTGTAAATATTTAAAAATTGAGATCGTAATCAAAACAAAGAGTTTACATGTCATTGTTTCTAGAAAGATTATTTTCAGTTTACAAAATCAACAAAATATTTCTTATTTCTTATTATTTTTAAAAATTCAAACAAATATTTATTTATTTCTCTTATATCTAACAAATTATGCTTTAAAAGTTTTAATTTTTTGAATATTTATTGCAAAATTGTGATATTTTCATACTTGTAACTATAAGTAGAATGAACCATTAAGCATCACATAATCACATTTCCTATACTAGCACATTAATTGTTGAT
Source organism: Epiperipatus broadwayi (assembly GCA_028023455.1). NCBI lineage: Eukaryota > Metazoa > Onychophora > Udeonychophora > Euonychophora > Peripatidae > Epiperipatus > Epiperipatus broadwayi. Next base: position 122,397 of record JAQFVV010013059.1, on the reverse strand, counting down.
AAGCAATACTGTATGGAGAGTTTTGCTTTGTTTATAAGTAGAATGCTTATGTAGAAGCTAATCTTGTAAATTGCTTCAAACCATGTTTAAATTTGCTGCTAATATAACATTATATTTTTGAAAATAAAGTATTTCAAGTCAAAATAAGTTATTAATAATTTATATTTCTTGATATCTAATAAATATAGTATAAATTATTGTAAAAAAATATTTAAAACCGTAATAAATTCACAAATAAACATGTTTTTGGTCATTGGAACTATTTTCTTTAAACAATGACATAAAATTCCAAATGTTTTACAGCCTTGGCAACAGACAATGGCTAAACATGTCAGGGCAGGGCTTATGTCTATTATAAGAAGAAGAATTTTGAATTCCCCACTTTCTACCATAATTTTTTAGCCAAATTTTTATATAATAAAATATATGGTAAAATATGCATTTTAACATATAATACTTATGGAAAAATTCACCAGGGTCGAATTGGCTAGAAGACAAGATTCTGTTATCCCAAAGTATAATTGGGTTAAAAGAAAGATGAATAAGCACGTTAAAACATGTGGTCAATTGCTTTTATATGGTAAGTAAGGTGATATGAAAAAAATCAATGATTGAGAAATTTAGGGTGTTAATTAATTGATATCAATTTAACCACTAACTGTCATGAAAGATATTCTAAAAATATTTTTTTTAAAAAGCTGTCTGGATTTTTTAGACAAAATAAACTAATATCACATAATAAATTTACAAATGATTATTAACAATAAATAAATATTGCAGTATCAATAAATTTATTTAAGTATTTTTTAAAGTTCTCAAAATTAAAATAATATAATATTTTTAAAAATAATAAATATTTTTAAACAAGTCATTATGACATGAATTATTAAAATTTTAATTTCTTTAAACAAAGGGTATAAATTATAATCAATTTCTTTAAAACAGTTTCTTAAGTCAAAACAAATATTATACATGCACACACACCTGAATGATTGAAAACTATTAATTAAAATTGTTTTAAATAAATTGTGACTATTATTAGTATAGAAGGTAATAGAATATTATTAAACTATTCAAAATTTTTATTTTAAAACAATTTAATTTAATAAACATTGCCTAAACTACATTTAGTGTATATTTGCATTTTTAAATTAAAAATAAGCAATATGTTGATAAAAATATTAAATCTATGATTTTAAAATATTTATAATTACATAATTATCTTGACTGCTACTTTAAGAATAATTAAACTCATTTTATTTTTAAGTGATCATAAAGAAATATCTTATAATAACAGTTTTATAACTTAAAACTTTAACTTATTCAATGACTTACTACATTTAATATACAAACTGACTAATTTTAAAATAAATGAACTGTATAATATCACCATAAGACACAAACATACTTCTGGAGGCAAAATTTAAGATTACATATAATTTTACTTTAAATAAAATATCATAAATATAGTTAATATATGTCATTAGATATTCCTGCAGTAAGTTAATATATATACTCTTAAAGTATATATCATATTTAGTATGTGTACATAATTATTTATGTGTAATAAATCAGTACCTAAATTTTCTATTTAAAATTGTTTGATAGTTTTTATTTTAAAACAATTGTTTTTTTTAAAAAAAACTAAAGAAGAAAACTAGCAATTATTGTTTTAAATAATAATGGTGAGTTTTCTTCTTTAGCTTTTCAAAATCATTTTAAATATCCATCTTCAGTTTTCTTTTTTAACTTTTTTTTAAAAAAAATTGTTTTAAAATAAAACTATCAAACAATTTTAACTAAAAAAGTTTGTTACTGGTTTATTACACATATATAACTATATGCACATGTTAGATATGATATATACATTAAAAATTTAAAATGGTTTAAAAAATTTATTAAATTAAAAGAAAAACAACTTTATATTGCCTTTGCATGAGCATTATTTAAAATAAATCAAAGTTCTAGAAATAATTCTTAACTGCAATATTGAAATTATTGAATTTTTTTATATTTTTCTGCCTTCTATTCCATATTAAGAAAATTAATTGACCTACTGAAAAGGTAAGGATTTCATATGGATTAGCCTGGTATAACTTAATTATATATCAAATTTCAAGCATTTCTATTGAATTTAAATATATTAATTCTTTATTTTACAATTTCATTCTAATGTTAAAAAGATCAAAACTTAACAAATAAATTAGAGAACAAACAACTAATTTTCCAACTTCAATAAAAGCAGTTAATAAAAAAACATATGATTTCAGTTAGATAAAATAAATTTGGAGAAGATTAAGACTACTAAAAAAATCGTATAAAAAATTATGTATATTCAATAAAAATTATAAAAGATAACAAATGAACAAGATGTCAGGCAAAAAATTTTATTATTGTTTATATTGTTTTTATTATAGTTTTTAAACTAAAAAAATAAACATTTAAGGTTAAATATAAACATACCTCAATTTAAAAATAATAATAAATATATAATGGTTTACATTAACAAATATATTGTAATAAGATGGGCTGATAGAAAGTGGTCATGGAAAGAGAGGTTGGTCATAGTCATACCTGGGTGATGGCAAATCATCATCACTCCTGGTCAATTTAAAATGAAATATCAATAATTTACAAAAGTATATATGATATATTTAAGAGGAGCATGAGATCAAGAGATCTCTGAGAGAACATTGAGAGATCAGAAAAGCAACTAAAAGCATAATTGACCATCAACCAGCATTATAAACTAAAAGTAATTACAAGTAATACTCAAAATAAATCATTCATCATCATGAATGATTCACAATAAATTATAAAACAATCAACAGACCATCTTGTGGCTGGATTTCAACAATAACAAATATAAATCAACAGTCAACTTTGTGACTGGATCAGAAATGGGTCTTCTGTAACACAGGCTAACTATTGAACCTTTGCCAGCTTGGGGCAATTATTTAACCATTAATTTGGAGGCACAAACTAAGTGTGAATCTATCAAAATACATAACCAGAAAAATCTAAACAATAATGCTGGGATATTAAAACTTGCTGATCATCATCAATGCTCTGGCCACTTAAGTACCATTAATGTACTGGCTATGATAAACTTAACTTATAATAAGACTAAACTAAAATAAAAAGTAGTGTATGGGCTTTAAAGAGTATTCTTTTTTTGCACCAACCAGGATGATGATTGATCATCTTAGGATGCCCAAAAGCATTAAATACACATCCCCATTCGTATATTCATCTGTTATACTCAAATCTAGCTCAGAGAACACAAGCTCTATTGCTGTTATGGTGACCAAGAGATGATTTACATAATATTCTATAACTATCTACAATTAAGTCACTAGAATAATTTTTACAATTGAATAAGTTTATTTGATAACAATAAAAAATGAAACTAAGGTTTTATGGGATAAGGCTTCTGATTTTGAACAATATACAATAATAAAAGTTATCACACTGTAATTTACAGAATTACTACAAAATTCAAGTTATAACATTGATCTACAATGTCTCAATGAGCTTACATAAATGCATATATACATCTGCACACAGATGCGAATTTTATAACATACAATGAAAACGATTTCAATTAATATAAAATAATTATTAAAAAAATAATTACATTTTACATATATGTTATACTTGACAAGCATTGGTATTTGCAATACAATTGATAGATATATGCACACATACATGCATGTGCATGAAATTTCTGAACATATTATCTTGTTACATAAAAATAATAAATGGTTAAAAATTTTAACTTATATTTTTAATAATACAAATACTTTATGCTAGGTTTATTTAAACTGCATATCAGTGAAATATATTAATTTATTTACATAACATATTTGAATTGTTATATAAAATACAATAAAAGATTTAAATTTTACATATACATGTGTGCATATATATAACCAAACTGGCATTTACCTATTTTAATTTGTTATGATAATAAAGTTATTAAAATATACATTTTCATAATTAAATTCTTTGTTGAAATTATATTATAACATTCCCATACTTTTTTATGGTAAGTTTTACTTCGGTGGATATAGTTTCCTTTTTTCTTTAAAATAAGTACTATCAAATTTTTGACAGATAATTGTTGATTAATTTAAAATGTCTTTCTTTCTTCTCATCTAAAAGATTTTTAGAAATCTTTTTTCTTGACTGTTAATTATAACGTTGTTTGTTTGTTTTTTCTAAATTATAAATATAAATTTAAACCTTTTCTTCTTCTTTAATAAATGATTTAAACTAATATTTTATATATATATATATCAGTTATAAAAATGTCATTTTACTAAGAAAATTATTTAAAATTTCATTGTCATATATAATGCTACCACCTGTATATATGTTTATCTGTACTTATCTGCCTTTAGATACATCAGCATGTATATAATTATTTCTTCAGCAATATGGGGTTCCCTGGACAAGCTGGAAGATTTTTCTTGGTGAGTTTGGTTTTGTTAATTGTCATCATCACAAAAAAAAATATAATTCATATAAAATTTTGATCTGTAGTTGGTATCTCTTCTGTCTAGGATTGTTCCAGGTAGGCAACTGTTCTCTCCACATTTAAGGCTATGAATTTCAACACAAAGTATGTCATTTTTCTCCATGTAAATTCAAACTCCTGAGAAGGAAAATAGTAGCAGCTCCTGGATCAACTGTCCTGCCTTCAGCTACATCAGTTCATGGTAGCGATACTGCCAACTCTCTGCTACATCCAACAAAAAACTGCAGGAATCTATTTTGGTCAGCTTACTTACTCAAAGATTTTTACTAACTAAACTGTTCTGTTCAGCTCTTATAAAAACTACAATCCAGACTGCAGCTGATATTTTTATCAGTCCTTTTACAGAATTATCTGAAGTGATAACAACACCTTGATTGAAAACAGATGGTTTTTTATCTCTTCAATCCCTTTTGAAAACAAACTTGAAATTTTTGTCAAAGTGTGATATACATGTTTCCAGTTAGGGGATTTCTAATAGATAGAAATTTTGTTCAATTAATTTAAAAAATTTAAAAATACCATTTTTTTTTAAATTTCAAAATAATAATAATAATAATAATAATAATAATAATAATAATAATAATAATAATAATAATAATAATAATAATAATAATAATAATAATAATAATAATAATAATAATAATAATAATAATAATAATAATAATAATACAATATTTATATTTATTCAGACCTTTTTAAAAGTTTAATTTATAATAAAATTTTATTTTAAATGAGTTATTTAACTCTTTACAGGCTTATTTTCCAGGAAATGTAGAAAAATATCTACAAAAATTTATGTCTGGGTTTATTTCTACTTTTCCTTAACTACCTAACTTATTACAATATGTATATCAGATTGTTTAACATACATGTAGAAGAAAAGAAGGTTGGACTTGGATGTATTATAAAATAAATCAAAAAGAATGACAATAAATAAATTAAATAAAAAAAATAAATGAAAAATAATAAAACATTACATAGAAGAAGTAAAGAAATATGTTTAAATTTAAATTTAATAATAAAATGTCATGTGCATTAGAATAGAAAAGGATTTTATAATAAAAGTGCAGATAAAAAGAACATAAAAAATTATCATTATTCAATTATGAATAGGATGTATAAATTCTCATAAAAGAAGAAAGCTATATCTAATTTCACTTACGGTAGTAATATAATATATATTTATTCAGAATGGGTGAAAACTTTAGATAAGATATAAAAAAATGATACATATTATGCAGACATCCTCACTATTATTGGATGATTAAAATAGATGTAGTTTCACATATCTGAAAAATTCTATGATCTGAAAAATTTCAAGGTTCATTCAGTTCACATTTGAAACTCATATTATGAACATAACAACCCATGCATTCATAACTATACCACAAAATATTTGTAAATATAGTATAAAATACTGATCTGTTTTTTATGTTAAATAAAAATTTATTAATTTTAAGATATGCCTGCAACAGAGTGCTGAGATTAAGTCACATGATTGTATTAATATTAAAATTTATTATAAATAAATGCTGTTCTTAATATTGTATCAAATCCATACATAAATTTATCAGTACAGCACTTCAAACATATATAAATATTGAAGAGACCAACTTTCTCCACACTGCTTAATATCAATGCATAATATTAATGCACTGGTCTTTTTATCAAACTGATTGCTTACCTAAAATGATCATTTATATTTGTAATTCTCACTGGCTTTTTCTATACCAGTGGAGGTAGGATACGTACATAATTATTTTATGTGAGTAGTCAATTTGATAAAATGTCTAGTGCAATGATATTAAGTAGTGTGTGGAGAATTTTTTTCAATTATATATATATATGTAATAAAAATTACTTCAAATTCACAACTCAACAAAACTAACCAATGGTTTCACTACTACAAGCAGACTTTTCAAGTGTAAAGAACAACCAAATAACAATATATTTGAACAAAATATTACCCACATATCCACTTATTTCCCATACACTCTTAATATTAAAAAAAAACTTTTAAATAAGTTGATTGCTTCAGAATCATAAATTTTTAATAATAAAGATTCTTTAATTCTTCTTTTTATTTTTTATGTGTCAGTGTTTATTACAAACTATCTAATTCCATGCACTCACCCATTTAACAGTATCATCTTTAAATAAATACATTATTGATTCTACTAATTATGTGGTTATCACAATAATTTTAGTGAATATATAAATTTCAAATTTACCCATAAACTAATATAAAACTTTTTATTAAAGGCAATCACATGCTATCATACATTCAATTTTAATTACATTTATATGTGTAAAGATTAAAGGCCTAGTTGAGTTGTGAATTTGGGATAATTTTGATTATTTATATGTGTGTATATAAATTTTAGATAATAACTTCACAGTGACTTAGTCAAAAAGTAAAAATAATACATTGCATTGTGGATATTAACATGAATAATTTTGAATACTTTTCAAGAGAAAATGTAAATTAGTGATAACAATTTAATTGTTAGATTTTTAACAAAACACAAATACTACAACAAATTAGTGTTATATTTGGTACATTTGTGGTCTTAAATACAGCACTAAATAGTTTTAAGTATCAGTTATTTATAATCATTTTAACTACCCATCATTTTTAATCGAATATATGCTATTAACTGAAAGGAGACCCTTTGATTCCTCTTGGAGGCCTTAAAGGAACCGAGCAGGGCAAATTCCTAATGTCCACTCCATACGTTCTTGTTGTTGCAGCTGTTATTACTATGTGATTATTCATATAGTACACGAACATGGATGGGCTGCTCACCAACATGCACTAGCCAGTGTGGTGAGTTTATTGGCTTTTTACCTCTGAGTTTAAGATCAAGAAACACCATGGTCTTTCTTCTCAGTACCTGATAAGGCAGAATGAATGTTTGTGTAAAGGATAAATATTTTCCCAATACATATATACAATTATGACAGACAAAAATAAAGCATGGCCCTTATTCCCAGGAGGCTGTAAAGTCACCAACCAAGGCAGCGGTTGGTGGCCGAAGGTGGAGGGTGCTAAGAATCCACTGATTGCGGACCCAGGCTGCCATTTGATGATGACTTTTTATTTAGGTACTTACAACTTCAGATCACTTTCAAGTGAAGGAAGATTGCAAGAATTAGAAGAAGAACTCTCTTATATTAAATGGGACATTATTGGACTTTGTGAAGTTAGAAGAAAAGGTGAAGAGACAATTGATTTAAAAAGTGGACATATACTCTATTATAAACGCACAAATATTGGAAATACAAGTGGAGTAGGATTCATTATAAATAAAAAGTGGAAGAACAATATTGTGGAGATTGATGATGTATCAGACAGAGTGGCAAGATTAGTTATACAACTTAATAGCAGATACCAAATGCAGATAATTTAGGTTTATGCCCCAACAAGTTCTCATAGTGATGAAGTAGTAGATTTTTATATGGATGTACAAAAGGCTTTTGATCAGAGTAAACAACATTTTAAAATTGTTATGGGAGACTTTAATGCTAGAATTGGTAAAAAAAAAATGAAAGATGAAAGTGATGTGGGTAATTTTGGTTATGGTAATAGAAATGAGAGTGGACATAGACTTGTGGAGTTTGCACAAAAAGAAAAACTTTATATTATGAATTCTTTTTTTGAGAAAAATGTTAAAAGGAAATGGACATGGAAGCATCCAAATGAAGGTACAGCAGAATTGGATTATATTTTGACTAACAGGAAATACATATTTCAAGATTGTAATGTTCTTAATAAATTTAACACAGGAAGTGATCATCGATTAGTAAGGTGTAAGATACGTGTTAATGTAAAACTAGAGAAACAAAAATTATTAAGAAAAACAATATTTACAGTTGATATTCCTAATCTTCAGAAACATTTTAATGAATTTAGATTAGAACTTACAAATCGGTTTCAAGTATTAGTAGATTTTGAACATGATTCAGATTTGAATGAAATTAATATGAAAATAACTGATACACTTTTGAAAACTGCAACAAAGATAGCTGGTAGAAAGAAACAGCAATTGACCAATAAAATTTCTACTGAGACTAGAGGATTTATGAAGAAAAGAAGGAATATGAAGATATACAAAAATGATGCATTAAAAAAAATTGAATATCTCGAATTTTGTAAAATGGTGCAGAAAAGAGTTGAAAATGATATAAGAAAGTGTAACTGTGAACTAGTAAGGAAAGCTGTAGAGGAAAATAAAAGTCTTAAGAATGTAAAACAACATTTTGGTATTGGTAGGAAATTTATATCTGCAATAAGAAAAAAGATGGAATTATTACTAAAAGGAGAGATGACATCATGAAATTGGTAGAAGATTTTTATCAAGAATTATATAGTAATAAAGAACAAGTACCTCCTATATCTATTACATCTTCCAAATTGCCCAGAATTTTAAATGAAGAAGTGAGACATGCAATTAAATGTATGAAGAAAGGAAAGGCTCCAGGTAATGATGGAATTATAATTGATATATTAAAAGAAGCAAGTGAAGAAATAAAAAAAAATTTAGCAAAGTTATATACCAAATGTCTAAATGATAAAGATGTACTGGAAGATTGGAAGAATGCAGTAATAATATTAATATTTAAAAAAGGTGATAAAGAAGATATTAGAAATTACAGACCTATCAGCCTTTTATCAGTTTTATATAAAATTTTTACCAAGATAATTACTACTCGTCTACAGAGAACATTGGATTTCCATCAACCAAGAGAACAAGCTGGATTTAAAAGTGGTTTTAGTACAGTAGATCATATCCAGGTATTGAGAGAAGTTATAGAAAGGACAAATAAATATCAGTTGCCATTATGCTTAGGATTTGTAGATTATGAAAAAACATTTGAGTCTATAAACATTTCTTCAGTGATTAAAGCATTAGATCATCAAGGTATAGATCCAGGATATTGTCATATTTTAAAGAATATTTATAAAAATGCAACAGCAACAATTAGATTACATAATGACACTGGGGAAGTCAACATTGAGAAAGGTGTAAGACAAGGTGACTCCATATCTCCAAAACTTTTTACAGCAGTGCTGCATGAAGTATTTTGTGGATTAAAATGGGAAACTAAAGGAGTGAAAGTAAATGATGATTATTTAAGTCATTTAGATTTCGCAGATGATGTAGTTGTTTTTGCAAATAATGCTTTAGATCTGCAGGAAATGTTGCAGGAATTATCAGATGAAAGTAGGAAAGTAGGACTAAAGATAAATGTTAAAAAGACTAAAGTAATGTTTAATCGATTTGCTCAAAATATAAAAATAAAGATTGATTATGATGAATTAGAAGAAGTTAACAGTTACAAATACCTTGGTCGGATTATTAATACAGATGGAAACATAATGGAGGAAATTAATCATAGAATTAAACTTGGTTGGAGTGCTTTTGGTAGAAATAACTTGATACTAAAAGGAAATATGCCTATGTGTTTGAAAAGGAAGGTTTTTAACAAATGTGTTTTACCAGTTCTTACTTATGGATCTGAGACTTGGACACTTAATAGAAGAGCAATTCAGAGACTTCAGACCACTCAAAGAAGTATGGAGAGATGTATGTTGGGAGTAACAAGAAGAGATCGTAAATGCAATGTATGGGTAAGAGAACAAACAGGTGTTACTGACCCCATTGAAAAAATTAAAAGATTGAAGTGGAGTTGGGCTGGACATATTGTTAGAAGAGATGATAATAGATGGACAATTGAAATTTTAAACTGGATTCCAAGAGATTGTAAAAGATCCAGAAAGAGACCACATGTGAGATGGATGGATGAAATAAGAAAGTGTGCAGGGGTGATGTGGAGAAGAGAAGCTAAAGATCGGAGAAGATGGATTAAACTTGGAGAGACCTTCATCCTGTAGTGGATTGATAATGTTTGATAATGATGATGATGAATAGAATATAACCAACTGCTACAGTTTCAGTATGCTACCAATATTTAAAAATCCAAGTCTGAATCAAACTCCTTAGATAAAAGAAAGACTTTTATCTAATAGTATCATCATCATCACCAATCATTATCAATTCACTGCAGGATGAAGATTTCTCCATGTTTAATGCATCTTCTTTAATTTTTAGCCTCTCTTCTCTATATCACCCCTGCACACTTTCTTATTTTATTCATTTCACATGCGGTTTCTTTGTGGATATTTTACAATCTTTTGAAATCCAATTTAAGATTTTAATTGTCCATCTATTATCATCTCTTTTAGCAATATGTCCAGCTCAGCTTCACTGCAGTCTTTTAATTCTTTCAATGATGTCAACATCTGTTTGTTTTTTTATCCATATATTGGGTTTTCGATATCTTCTTTTTACTCCTAACATACCATAAGTAAGAACTTGTAAAACACATTTATTAAAAACCTTCCTTTTCAAACACATAGGCATAGTTCCTTTTAATATTCAATTATTTCTACCAAAAACATTCCAAACAGGTTTAATTCTATGATTAACTTTATCCAATAGGTTTTTATCTGTAATAATAATCTGACCAAGGAATTTGTAGTTGTTAACTTCTCCTAACTTATCATAATCAATCTTTATTTTCATCTCTTGAAAAAATCCATTGAATATTACTTTAGTCTTTTTAACATTTATTTACCTTTAATCCTACTTTCATCTGATAACTTTTGCAACATTTCCTGAAACTCTAAAGCATTGTTTGCAAAAACAACTACATCATCTGAAAAATATAAATGACTTAAATAATCTCCATTTACTTTTACTCCTTTAGTTTCCCATTCACAAAATATTTCTTGCAGCATTGCAAGTTTTGGAGATATGGAGTCACCCTGTCTTACACCTTTCCTTTCTATAACATTTCTCAATACTTGGATATGATCTACTATACTAAAATCACTTTTAAATCCAGCTTGTTCTCTTGATTGGTGGAAATCCAATGTTCTCTGTAGATGACTTGTAATTATTTTGATAAAATTTTTATATAAAACTGATAAAAGACTGATAGGTCTCTAATTTCTAATACCTTCTTTATCACCTTTTTAAAATATTAATATTATTAAGTTTGCAATCTTCCAATCATCTGATCCATCTTTATCATTTAGACATTTGGTATATAACTTTGGTTAATTTTTTTCTATTTCTTCATCTGCTTCTTTTAATATATCGATTATAATTCCATCATTACCTGGAGCTTTTCCCTTCTGCATAAATTTAATTGCGTGTCTCACTTCTTTATGTTATTAAGTATAATTGATTTCAAGACTATTTTAAACACAAGCAAATTTAAATAAACTAAGATCTTAATAGTTATTATATATACATATAACATGTTCCAAATATAAATCACAATTAATTAATAATTAATTTACATTTTGAAAAATCTCCAAATATAACTATAAAAGGGTAAATTAAAGAATGCATAAAGTTACGTTTGCTTTATGCATTTTTTAATATATCTATATGAGTAAATGTATTATATTTTTAAATAATATAAATTTAAAAAAATTATCTGTATGATATTAAATATTTTTTAATTAAGATATAACAAAGTATGGCATCAATTAGAAACAGTCATTTGCAAATTGAAATTATATCATCAATAAATGTATTCGATTAAAATAATTAAATCCTAAGATGATTCACTTTTAACTTATTTGTTTTATAAGTTGCACACTAAAAAAGTCAAAAGTAAATTACACTGTGACAAAAACAAAACACTGAGGATAATCTGCATTTTTAATAAATTTAAATAAATTTCTTTTAGCTTCTAAAGTTATTATAATCACTGATTGCAAGAGCTGCTTTGTTACTATCTTATTTACAAATAACTTATACATTGGGTTTTTCTGAAAGTTTGTGATGATGGTGTTCTAGCTGTATTTTTATATTGGACTATTTCCATCATCTAATATGTGTGTTGAATGTCTTTAGAAAAGTTTAATTTTTAGTTAAATATTCCAAATGCATTCAACTGTTAGTAATATCACAGCAAACAGGTTAGTATATGCACCAACTGTTAGTAATATCACAGCAAACAAATGTTAATAATATCACAGCAAACAGGTTAGTATATGCACTAACTGTTAGTAATATCACAGCAAACAGGTTAGTATACGCACAATGTTTCGAGAGGTATTTTTCTCCCCTCTTCTTCAGGTGTTGCTGGCCTGACCAGTGACAGTACTAGCATGGGATTCGAACCTGGGTCCTTAGATTCTTGTTTATTGAAATTTAAGGTAACGCTCTAACCAACTGAGCCATCCTGCCAAAGGCAACAGTATGTAGTAATTTCATATACTTATCTATGAGGTTCCTCCTGATTTCTCCACTTTTTCCTCAGAGCAAAGTTGATTAGTGATTTCCATACATTATGTATAGTCACACTAGGTTGGCTTATGGGATTTTTTGCCATTGTCATGTGAGCAGCTTCTTTAAATTTTCTTCTTTGTACCTTTTCTTCTTTATCCAATATTTTTGTATTTTCCCAATTGAACGTATGTTCATTGGTCCATACATGGTCTGCTACCTTAGACACATCGGTTTTCTCTCTTCTAATCACCAGTTTATGTTCTTGCAAGCGCTTTTGTCTCACCAATATATGTTCTTCCACATTCACATGGTATTTCATAGATGCAGTTTTTTCTTTGCAGCATTTCAAGTTTAGGCTTTGTAGATGTTAGAATTCCTCGTAGTGTGGTATGGCTCTGAAAAGCTGTTCTGACGTTATACTGATTGCAGATTTTCCTTAATTTGTCTGCTATTTTTGGAATGTATGGATACACTACAGTGCCAATAATTGTCTTTTCTCTTGATGGTTCTTTTTGTTGTCTGTTTAATGTTTTCTTAATAACAGCTGATGGATAACCATTTTTCTTAAGAGTTTGTTCTATATAGATCTTTTCTTTTTCCAAATCACCAGTTTCTGAACAAACTTCTTTTGCTCTGTTCCACAGTGATAGTATAACTCCTTGTTTTGTGTTTCTGGTGTGATTAGATGTATAGGCTAGGTATTTTCCTGTATGTGTAGGTTTTCGGTAAACTGTAGTTTTGATTTTGCCATGAGGGAGTCTTGTCACAAGAACATCTAAGAATGCCAATTTTTGTTCTTGTTCTGGTTCTATTGTAAATTTAATTGAAGGGGATATGTTGTTGATGTGTGTCCAGAAAGTTTGTAGCAATGCTTCACCATGTGGCCATATAACAAATGTATTATCCACATAGCGAAGCCAAACTTTAGGTGGATAAGGAGTTGTTTTTATGGCTGTGGTTTCAAGTTCTTCCATGTAAATATTGCTAATCAGGGGAGACAATGGTGAGCCCATAGCCATTCCTTGATTTTGTTGGAAGAACTCTGTGTTATATTGAAAGTAGGTTGTTTTTATACAGAAAGTTAATAGTTCCATTATGCTATCAATAGGAAGAGCTGTTCTGGTTTGTAAACTAATATCATCATTTAACCTTTTTCTTACAGTAGACAATGCTTCTTCACATGGTACATTTGTGAATAAACTTTCCACATCAAAGCTTACCAGTAAGTCAGTTCTTTCAATTTTCATGTTCTTGATTAATTCTACAAAGTGTCTAGAATCCCTGACAAATGATTGGGTCTTGCATGCCAAAGGACTTAGAACTTTGAGAAGAAATCTTGCCAAATTCTGGCAAGGTGAATCTCTAGAACTAACAATAGGTCGTAATGGAACATGATCCTTATGGATTTTAGGTAGTCCATAAAGATGAGGAATTTTGCTAAAATATGATGTTATTTTACTCTTTTCTGAATCAGTGAAGTACTTGCGATGCTTTCTGAGTAATGCTTGTAACTTTGTTTCCGTACTTGGTATCGGATCTTTTGCCACTTTTCTATATTGGCCAGCTGTGAGGAGTTCTTGTATTTTGTTGTCATAGGATATGTTTGACTGCAATTTTTGTTGCTTGTTAAGTGTTCTTTTTATTCTCCAGTGCAATTCTGCTGCTTCTTCTAAAGGCAATTTTTGAGTGACTTCCTCAGTGGCTGCCATTATATCTAATAAGGGGATATTAGATGGTGTTACAGCAAAGTTTAATCCTCTTTCAAGAACAGGCAGGATGGCTCAGTTGGTTAGAGCGTTACCTTAAACTTCAATAAACAAGAATCTAAGGACCCAGGTTTGAATCCCATGCTAGTACTGTCACTGGTCAGGCCAGCAACACCTGAAGAAGAGGGGAGAAAAATACCTCTCGAAACGTTGTGCGTATACTAACCTGTTTGCTGTGATATTACTAACAGTTAGTGCATATACTAACCTGTTTGCTGTGATATTATTAACATTTGTTTGCTGTGATATTACTAACAGTTGGTGCATATACTAACCTGTTTGCTGTGATATTACTAACAGTTGAATGCATTTGGAATATTTAACTAAAAATTAAACTTTTCTAAAGACATTCAACACACATATTAGATGATGGAAATAGTCCAATATAAAAATACAACTTATACATTGAACTCTATTACTACAAAGCTTGGTTTACAAAGAAGTGTTGTTCTAAATTACACATTGTAGTGATATACCCGACTCATATTTCCATACAAGTCAAACAGAAACATCTATAAATAAAAGATTCCTATATTCCTATCATCTCCACTATTTTCTAAAAATACTACTAAGGGCATTCTCAAAAGAATAAAGATATTTGATGCTGAAGATGAATATTGACAGCAATTTCACTTTATATATAAAAAATTGCCTGTCCATAAACTGTGTAAGGTAATTAATGAAATAAAGAGAGATGTCAAAAAAAAATGAATATCTTTCCGTTGAATGTAAATGAACATGATAATTCTTAAAATGTTAGCACCATTTAGTTTAAAAGAGAAATTAGTTCACTAGGTTCCATAAAATGTAACAGAAATCATGCAATATTTAATGACTAGACACATAAGATGGATAGGTATATAGGCAAACAAAAACTAAGCCATTGAACAAATTTGTAAATGAAATCAGTCCATTATATTATTCTGGAGCAGCCAAATTATTTGTTGGCAATAGATGTTTAAAGATTACACCTAGTAGCAGATGATGCCTTTTTCAAAACCAGTTGTAGCCTATTCTATCTTAAGAGCATACACCAAGAATTTGAAGACCCAACAGTTCCATAATGTGAAAAAATGAAAGGTCAATGTACATATGAAAAAAGAAAATTTTGTGACATAATGGTAGAACATCCATTTTCTATACTCAAAAGAGACTGAAATTCAAATGACTGATTAAAATTCGAACATTTTCAAGCTTGAATGAGGCATGTTTTTTTTTTTTAATTTGTATACAACCTATTCATTGGAGCTTATCATACAATATTGACTATTAAATGGTATCTATTATCTACAAGATAAAACAAGAATAGGAAACTGCTTAAATCTTCACCAACCAACTGATAATGATACTGACGAGTGCTGTATTTTCTCTCACTATTTTTCTAAAGAGGGGATGGGGATAATTGAAAGTTAAGACTTTTCTCTAAAGAGATCTGTTTATAGGTTTCTTAACATTACACACACCTGTGCAGACTTATATTAAATATTAAAGTTGAAATCTTAAACTGGATTCCAAGAGATTGTAAAAGACCTAGAAAGAAACCACATGTGAGATGGATGAATGAAATAGTGAAGTGCGTTGGAATGATGTAAAGAAGAGAAGCTAAAGATCAAAGAAAGATGGATTGAACTTGAAGTAATCTTCATCCTGCAGCAATGAATAGATAATGATCGAAAATGATGATGATGAGGAGGATAGCCAACACGTGTTGTTCAAATTTAATGCCTCAACTGTGAAATCTGCTGACTTTTTTGATTTTCTAAAGCAGAGAAAAGTCCTTATGCAATCAGAATAGAATTGATTAGTGATTTGCTTCTGAAAGTGCAAATATCACACAAAAAAATATGTAAAAAAAAAAAGCAAATCTTACAGATTGTATATGCGATAGGTTTTTATTTTTATAAGCTTACTGTGATGGCTAACCAAAACAAAATTCCAATATCAAAAAGTCTGATATCTTTATTGTTTGTTTTTCTTATTATGCAGACTTATATATATATATGCAAATATAAACTCATTACACTTTCATAAAATCTATCTAAGCCCCTGTTTCACATTTAAACATTTAAAGCAGTTTATCACCATTATAGATAAATCTTACATCTTAAGATTTATTTAAATAATACAAAAGCTAAGAGCAATCAATAGGCCTTTTAATTATTTCACTGTACTTATGTTAAATCTTTGCCCGAAGGCAGATGGGATAACTATGGAATAGGCTATGAGAATCAAGAATTACTCTCGATCATCATCAATGCTGGCTTGTCATTTTTGTTAGTTCTTGAACACTATTTATTCTAGCTTTTTAAAATTTAGAGCTACATCACAAACATTAATGAGTTCTTTAATAAATTTATTTTTCTAAAATTAGTATTTAATCAAAACATAGACTATCCTTTTCATATTTTTGAATAAAAATCATTTACGTTTTATTTTATAATTCCAGCCTTACTTTTGAGTTTAACTACTGACAATTTAATGAAAAGATTTTTTCCCCCTACAATTTCTAATTTTTTTCGAGTTTATCAGGCTGTTAACCACAAGAAGAATTGAAGCTATTTGTTGTAAACATGCATTGAAGCATGCTTTGCTGGAAATGATAAGGCTTCGGAGGTGTGTTCTAAATGAGTATACAAACTTGCAGGTTGAGATGAAGTAAACTGGCTCTTGGCATTTATTACTGCTATCCAGCCCTCATAAATTGAATTTCCTGGCACCATGAAATAAGCTGAATCATTGAAACCCTTTAAACTCACTCCAACATTGAAGACCCAGGCAAAACTAAAGAGAATTCATTCCTAATCAACAGGAATCATCAGATGATCCTGCTAAAGGAAGTAGGAGAGTCTTCAGGAATCCCTATTAAATCATGCTTCTGGGTCTTATTTTGCAATCCCATCAATATCATCCATTTTTGAACCTTCTGACTCTTTTACTTTATAGTTTTTATATATATTTAGAAGTTTGCAAATATTTTTTATTAAAAAAAAATAAACCTTAGGAAAAAAATTTATTATATTTATCTATTTTTAACTAATCATTTTTCAGAAGTGTCTTAACTGTGAGGCTTCGTTCTGATTATAAAATGTGGGATTATTTTTATATACGGTATTTATAAAATACAATACCTTTTGTTCAATTTAAAAATTTGTAAGAATTCTCGTGGATTAATTAAAATTTAGTTTTATTCACTCTTTCTATTGTAGCTACGATCTTTGATGTGAATTTATAAAAATTAAAATTCTAATGTAAAAATTGATTGTTTATATTATCTATCATATTTCAAATATCAGTATTTTTTTACCTGACAAATTTCTCTGATTATAAATTAGCATTTCCATCACTTTAACGATTTTAAAATTAATTTTACATGAAAAAAAAAACTGCTCTCAGGAAAATGTTCAGGCATTAATAAAAAGTGAGAGAGATGAACGCAGGAAAAAAAAAATTGTATGAAACATCCATAAAGGATATTTCAATTCTTTTTGATAAAACTAATTATTAAAAATGATTATTAAAAATAGAAAAGAAACTGATGAAAGAAAGAATCCTTAAGCTAAAAAAAAAAAAATGAATGCAATTAAAATTCTTTTTTAAAAAAATTTTTTTTTTATCTGATTGACAGACAGAATTTTTGGTAATATAATTTCACATAAATTAATTAATTAAATTTTAATTATAAGATTAACTGAAACATAATTCATCAAACAAATATTTAGTCAAAAATTGATTCGTCTTAATTTAAAATTTAACTTTTTCTTTCTCATTTGATTTTTCTTCTTTTCTTAACTCTGTTTATCCCCATAATTTTTTTTTTCGTATTTCTGTATTAATTAGTTTAGCAAAAAAAATTTGTTTTATCATTTTAAGTGACGTATTTATCTGTTTTATATATAATTTCACAAAATATTTTGATACTCTTTCTCTATATGGAAAATAATTGATTATTCGTCATAAAACTTCCTTTAAATTACTATAATTTAATCATTAAATACCAACTTTTTGTATTCACATAATATGAGATGGCATGGAGAGTTGAGGGTCGTGTGAAAGTCTGAGTTCGAATCCCCTATATATTACATTATATATGTGTAGATGTGTGTAAGCCTGTACATGTATTAAATTACATATTCACATTAAGGAATATTACTAATTATTTATTAGGCTAGATATTTCATTTTTAATGTAGATACATATATTTAAACTTAAAAGATTAATAGAATCTATTTTCTCAATACATTTATTAAGGCTTTATATATACATTGATGTTTATTGACTGGTCTGTTGATTCTTGAAATCTATACTATGTCTGTATACTATTTGGTATTTCATTGATCTTCTAAGTCAATCTTCATTTATGAGGCTCCATGTATCTTTGTGTTTAATAATAGGTGCCAGAATTAGATATCTCCTGAATTCCTTTAATTTGTTGCTACTAAAAATTTCTTGATTTTGATGTTGAAGATTTTGTTGCATCTCACCAACTATATTGCCATTATTTTGAAAAGAGATAGCCTTATGGTCATGAAATGCTTAGATTGGATGCTTTGTTTTGGTGATGTAATGGTGTATCAGTCTGCTTTAATGTTTCTATAGATGTATTGTTTTGTTATTATTAGTCCATGACAGTTCTCAATGATATGATTAAATATTTCTTCTGTTCTTTTGCAATTGGGCACATTGGGTTGATTTTAGATATGCCCCTTTTCTAGTGTAGGAACCCATCGGTGGGCATGGCATCCATATTTATTTATAAGGTAAGATCTAAATACTTTGGTTCCATTTCCCAGTATTTGAAGACTTTTGTAATTTTATGGTTTGTTAATTCTGGCTTCCCTGGAATTATTTTTGTTTGTGGATGCATAAGTTTGTAGGCATCCCAGATTTTGAGTTTTGATTTAAATGCTTGCTTTGTTAGTGTTTCATATTGTTTTAATTTTTCTATTATGATGTTTAATCAGTCATTTTTCTTTGGTGGGGATTTGTCAGTTGGTGTGACTTGCTCCATGGTGTTCTCATATTTAAGGTGAATTAAAATTTGATGGACTAGATTGTGAATTTTTTGTATAAAGCAGGCTTGAATGGAATGGAAGGACATTCCATTTATTCTCCTAGGCTTTATGCATTGTTTTTATGCTTAGAACTACAACCTTGCTTTTCCAGAAGAGTCTGTCTGCAAGTGAGTTTATTTTATTAATAAATTTGTTAATTATGTTGATAATAGGTAGAAATAGCTTATTTTTGACATGGTTTTTATGTTGAAAATGGCAACCTTTCCTTGTAGAGAAAGGTAGATTGTGATGAGTTTTTGGGTGAAGGATTCCATGGCCTGAATTATGTTGTTTTGAATCTTGTTCATCATTTGAGTTTGAGTTTTTTGAGATGGCAAAGCCTATAAATTTTTGTGGCTCTGCATCAAATTTGGAGCATTTTTTTTTCCAGTTTTTATCTTCCATGTTGCTGATTTGGCTGTGTTTATTTTTAGGCCTGAATCTTATGAATACTTGTCCAAAATATTATATAATTTTGATAAGAATTTAGCAGATGGCAAGAAAATCATCACATCATCCATATAGGCCACAGCCTTAATGCAATTTTTTAGCCTGTGGATGTAAATTCCAGGGAGTTTGAGCTCTAAGTTTTTGAGTAATGAGTTTATGTAAATCATAAATAGTAGTGTTCTGAGGGGTGATCCTTGGGGGATATATAAGTCAGGTTAAAAGGTTTGGGAAATTTTACCATTTAAGATAAAGGTAATCTCTCGATTGTTTAGTAGATTGTGGATTATTTGTAATATTGGGTTTGGGATTGAGAATGCTGTAAGTCTATCAGTCAATTTATTGAGATTAATTAAATCAAAGGCCATAGCTATATCCTGTTGTACTACTATTGGCCCAGATATGCAGTTAATTCTTATTTCATCTATCAGTATTCTCATCTCACCTATTGCAATCATGGCTGAGGATCCTTCTTGGTGTATTGTGCTGGTAGTAGTTGTGATAGAATGTTGTCTTGTATGGAATCTTTGATCATTGACTCCATTATTTTGATGAGTAATGGAGTCATAGATATTGGCCTGATATTTTCTATTTTGTCTATTTCCATCTTTTTTTTTTATAAATGGTACTAGGCCTATAGGATATAGACCTGGAATTGTTTCATTTCCCTTGTGCCAGACATAAAGGCATTTCATACATTGGCACCTCAATGCTTACAAAAATTATGAAATATTACACAGACAAACTACAGGATTCTGAACAATTCCAAGCAAATCAAGAAAGAGAGTTTCAATCACTCCACAACTACACATATACTCAAGATACAATATTAACGAAACTACAAACAATACCTGACTAAATTCCATCCTGGATTACATGGAATTCCAAGATTTCTATTGGCTCATCTAAGCTAATTTTCAGTACCAATTAATAGAATCTATTTTTATTAATTACAGCCTCATGGTAGTCAAACAAAATATGCTGATTTAGCAGATTAGACATCATTTAATTTTTATTTTATCAGATGTCTATATTGATATATTTCAAGTGGGTGTGGAGGAATAAAAATTTTAAATATATTTAAACATATATATAATACAAAATAGTATTTTTAGACAGAGGGGGAAATAAACCAGAAAACTGTAAATCCTTATCATCATATATTTAACTAGTTTAACAAATGTTTTCTTTTTCATTGTTTCTGTAGATTTTAGTAAAATCTTTGACTAATGTATGTTAATTATAATTGCTTCTTTAAAGACAAGTTGAGTAATTAAAGAAGAAAGTACTATCATTAAGTAATAAAACATCATCATCAGTGCATTTTATAATTTCTTGTACACACATTGTTCAAGCATTTTCATTTTTATTGTGTAATGGTTTATTTAATAAAGGCTTTATTCATACAGTTAAAGTACATGATAATAATTTTAATTCAATTCAATTCATTTTATTTACCGTACAAAACTACACCATAAAGCCAATTACAGTATTGCACCATAACAAATATATAAATACATAAATGAGTTTAAATGACAAATTATTAATATAAGTATGTGCCATATTTAATAAAAGATAATTAACACATTTAAAAATCTAAAGTAAAATTAAACATCAGCATATAAACAATTATTATTAAGACATTAATAATAACAAATAAATAAAATGGATAAATATAAAACACTTAACAAAATAATAAAAAAAAAAACAATTTAACAAATATATATATATATATAAACAAAATCAAGTTAAACCAATCAAATCTGGCATTTAAATTTAATAACATTACAAAATTGATTATAATCTAAATTGAAGTAATTAATATTACTACAAATCTGATTATATAAAGATGGTAGCCTAAATAAAGGAGAAAATCTAAGAACATTAGAATGACAAGGTTTAATGTAACAAACAGAAGCAGACCAAGTATCGTGCACATGAGATCTAATTATAACAGTAGAAATTGTGTTAGATAAAAGAACTATTTTATTAACAAGTTTATAAAGATATTTAAGATCTCTATATTGTCTTCTAGAAGAAAGATGAACAACCATTTTATTTCCCAAAGAAACATATTTAGAAAACTTATTAGATACTGATTGTAATAAATTACATCCCTGTTCAGAGCTAGGATTCCAAATGACTGAACAATATTCAGTGATGGGAAGAACCAATGATAAAAATAATTTAAATTTTGTATCACTACTGAAATGATAACCAAACCTTAGAATAGTACCTACAATTTTTAAAGCCTTAGCAATAATCATTTCCAAATGGAAAAAAAGGATCCATTACTAAAAAATATAACTCCCAAATCTTTTTGGGATTCAATGGAAGCAATTTTGTGAGAATTAATAAAATAAGAAAAATGCAAAACTTTAGATTTTTTAGAATACGAGACTAAGGAACATTTACTGAAATTAACAGTCATATTATTTAGATCACATCAAGCACTAAAATTATCTATATCCTTTTGAAGAAGAGTGCAATCAAACACAGATGTGATTCTTCTAAAGATTTTACAGTCATCTGCATAGCACAAAAGATAAGAAGATTTTAAACAATCCTTAAAGTCATTCATATAAATGTTAAAAAGCACAGGTGCTAAAATACTACCCTGAGGAACTCCCAAATTACATTTAAAATTAGATGAAATAGTATTATTAAATTTAATATATGCAGTACGACCATGAAGAAAGGATTGAAACCAATAAACAAGCTTAGTAGAAAAACCCATTTGATATAATTTTTGAAGAAGAATACTGTGGTCTACTTTATCAAAAGCTTTTGATAAATCAAAATAAATAACATCAAGTCTCTGCTGATCCTCAATTGCATGAGCTATATGATCATAAATTGTTAGCAAATTAGTTTCTACAGATCTATTAGGTATAAAACCATGCTGTGAAGAAGAAATGAGTTTACTAACATCTAAAATAATTTTATTATAAACACACCTCTCAAAAATTCTAGCAATAGTATGTAAACCAGAAATAGGTCTATAGTTATTAACACAATCACGTGAACCATTCTTAAAAATTGGGACCATTTTGGCACACTTAAGCACACAAGAATTCAGTGATAAATTTAAAAAAAATGCAAGAGGTACTGCAATAAATTCAGCTAGCTCTTTGTAAATAAATGAAGGAATATTATCATTTCCCAAACTAGAATGAATTTTAAGTCGCTTAATAGCCATAACAACATCATCCTTAGAAATATGGTCAATCGTACAATGAACAGTTGAAGAATTACAAAATAATGCAATATTTGAAGATATTGCATCATGTGATGAATATACATCAGCAAAATGTTTTGAAAAGTCATTTGCACTTAAAGTGAAACCATGAGTAGCTTGAACCCTTTTTCTACCCAAACCAGACTTTTTAATGAAATCCCAAAATTCTTTAGGGTTAGATGAAATATTAACCTCAATTTTTCTAATATAATTCTTCAAATCTCTTTTATAAACATACTTCACCAATCTTCTGAAATTAATAAAATTATTATAAAAAAGATATTCTGTGTTTTAAAATAAAGTCTACAATGATAAGACTTCCTTTTAATAATTTTAATAAGATTGCATGAAAACCAACGAGGAAAACCCTTATAAAAAGGTCGCTTATTGGGAATATACAAATCAATAAAACTATTAAGAATCTTTAAAAACCCATCCAAGCAATGATTTACATCATTAAAAGAATACAAAAAATTCCAATTAACTTTAGAAAAGTTTCTACAAAAATCAACATAATTACCCTTCCCATAATCCTTTCTTGAAATATTAGAAAAATTAATCTTTGAGTGACAAACGTTAATATAAAACTCAAAAGGTGGATGATGAGTATCAATAGGAAAATTAACAGAGACAACTTGAAAATTACTAACTACTGTTGAATTACATAAAATATAATCCAAAGTATGATGAGAGGAATTAACAAATGGGTTATATTGCTTAAGTCCTAAAAATTTACAGAACTGTAACATTCTAGAAGCTTTAGAAGACAAAAAAGAAAAGTGTGTAGTAATTCTACCCTGATATAAATCTGGAATATTTAAATCCCCAGTAATAATAACATTATCATAGCCAATCAAAAAATCTTCAAGTGATATCAAAAAATAATCAAATTCCAACAATGACAAAGTGGATTTGAGGTAAACATTACCTAAAATAAATTTAAAATTGTGATTTAAAGTAATTTCACACCATGTAGATTCACAAAAAGAAGAAGAAAAAGAAAGTTCTTTATAAAAAAATCTTTATGAAGAGCAATCAGAGTACCACCACCTCGAGAAATATTATCCATAGATCTGTCAGTTCGCAAAATACTGAATCTATCATCAAGAAAAGAATAATCAGGAAATTGTTGATTCAACCAAGTTTCTGTAAGTAAAATAAGATCAAAATGTTCTGTTTCAAAAAATTGTTTAATTTGAACACATTTAGTCCTCATACCTCTGACATTCATGTAAAAACAAGAAAGGCCTACCATGTTACCCACAAAGATAATAGAAACAACACAAATAAAACCAAAAAGAGAAAAAAAAGTGATAAATAAAAATAAATAAATAAATAAAATAAAATAGATAGTAAAACAAAATAAATTATCTTAAAACCTTAGAGAACTAGCCAGAGATCCATAAAAAAAAGAAATGGAAGCACCGCAAGGCCTTAAATTGGGGGGTATTTTTCATTATGTTTATGTGCAGAAACAGAAACATAAAAGCAAGAAGACTTAGAATTATTCATATAATAATAATAATAATAATAATAATAATAATAATAATAATAATAATAATAATAATAATAATAATAATAATAATAATAATAATAATAATAATAATAATAATAATAATAATAATAATAATAATAATAATAATAATAATAATAATAATAATAATAATAATAATAATAATAATAATAATAATAATAATAATAATAATAATAATAATAATAATAATAATAATAATAATAATAATAATAATAATAATAATAATAATAATAATAATAATAATAATAATAATAATAATAATAATAATAATAATAATAATAATAATAATAATAATAATAATAATAATAATAATAATAATAATAATAATAATAATAATAATAATAATAATAATAATAATAATAATAATAATAATAATAATAATAATAATAATAATAATAATAATAAAAATCAGCATTTATTTTTATAGCATCTGTATACAATTGTAATTACATTCATATCGGCCTTTCAAGCCAAATTGTGCAAACGCTTTTGCGAGTGTTAAATAATAAATGAATACCCTCTGACCAAACAAGATATAGAATTTATGCAGGAATAAAAGGATTTGCAAACACTTTTGCGAGTGTTAAATAATAAATGAATACCCTCTGACCAAACAAGATATAGAATTTATGCAGGAATCCTTTTATTCCTGCATAAATTCTATATCTTGTTTGGTCAGAGGGTATTCATTTATTATTTAACACTCGCAAAAGCGTTTGCACAATTTGGCTTGAAAGGCCGATATGAATGTAATAATAATAATAATAATAATAATAATAATAATAATAATAATAATAATAATAATAATAATAATTTCAATTTATTTATTTAAGTGCTAAACAACAGCATAAAGCCAATTACAATTTGCACATTACAATAAAAAGGAAGATAATACATATGACATAAAATGAAAATATAAATGTTTACATAATAAAACAATATTTAAAATTAAAAACAATATTTAAAATTAAAAATATCACAAAAATTAATGTTACTCCCAATCTGATTATATAGAGAGTAACCTTAAATATTTGACAAAGTAATTGTTGTTTCCTTAACAAATGTCTTTAGATCTACTAAAAATATATCAATATCATTAAAATACATATTAGAAAAATTTGGTAATCTGTATAATGCAGCTAAATATAAAGTTTCACATTTATATTTATCAATACTAAATAAATCCTTATTCCTTGTATATACATGAGGAACTCTTATTAATATCTTTGAAATACAATTATGTAAGTAAATTTTTCCATGAATGATTAAATAAAAAAATTTCATATCACGAATCACTCTTCTATGAAACAAATTTATACAAACATCTTTTGCATTAATTATATTACTGAATTTATTGTATATTGATTGCAATTTATCTATATGAGATAACTTATTTGAGTTCCATATTATTGAGCCATATTCCATTATAGGAAGTACAAGTGTTTTAAACAATTGTATTTTAATAAAAATATTAAAATAACGTCCATTACGAAGAATAAGACACATTATTTTATTGGCATTACATAAAATATTATCTACATGAGTTGTAAAAGATCCATTTTGATCAAACCATATTCCAAGATCTTTATAATATTTTTATATTCAATAGTTTTATTATTTATATAATATGAGTCCATATAGTATTGAACTTTCCTTGTATATGTAACAGCACAACATTTTTCTATATTTATATGCATGTTATTCTTTAAACACCATTCAGAAAAGCTATCTATATAAGATTGAAGCTGTAAATGGTCCTTATAACAAGTAATTAATTTAAATATTTTACAATCATCAGCATATGATAATAGACTATCCTTTATTATATATCTATCCAAATCATTCATATATATTGCAAACAACAATGATGCCAATACACTACCTTGTGGAACACTTAATTCATTAACATAAGCGTGTGAAACATTATTATTACATTTAATAAAAGAAGGTCTATTTTGCAAAAATGACATAAACAAATTTAACAAATTCAATGAAAAACCCATATCAGACATTTTACTTAAAAGTTTAGAATGAATAACTCTATCAAAAGCTCTACTTAAATCAAAATAAATTACATCAAGTTGTGCATGATTATTTAAAGAATGGGCAATATGATCATGTATAGTTAATAAATTTGTCTCAACAGATCTACATGGTAAAAATCCATGTTGAAAACTTAAAACCAATGAATTAACTTGACCAATAATACTATTATATATACACTTCTCAAATATTTTTGAAAAAATAGATAAAACTGAGATTGGCCTATAGTTAGAAACTTCAGAATGAGATCCTTTTTTATGTATTGGTATAACTTTAGTAATTTTCAAGTATGAAGGGAAAATGCCTGTTTCAATTGAAAGGTTAAAGATATATTCCAGAGGACATGACAGAATCTCCACACAACCTTTTATTAAGAATGCAGGAATATTATCAAAACCAGGACTAGAATTTATATTTATTTGATTAACAGCTTTTTTAATATCTTCTTTAGTTATAAATCCTATTCTAATGTCATATCCTAAAATGTCCCTGTCTCTGTTATCATCCACATCATTTATCTCATTAAAAATACATCTACCCAACATTGAAAAATAATCGTAAAATTTATTAATATCAGGCATTAAAGATGAACCTATTGGCCTTTTACATTTATTAATATCAAAATCCTTCATAATTTTCCAAAACTCTTTAGGTCGAGCTAAAAGTGATGCTTCCATACTAACAATACAAGTATTGAAATCTTTTCTCTCATTTTTTTAAGATAAATATCTAAAGTTAACAAAATTATTATAACAAATATAACAACCTATTTTTTTAAATAATTTATGAAATCTATATTTCCTTTTTAAAATCAGTTTTAATTTATTTGAATACCAAATAGGATATTTAAGCTTTTTCCCTATACGAATTGGCACATATTTAGATATATAAAACTGCAATATATCCACAAATACATCCATGGCTTCATTAGCAGATTTTGAATTATAGACAGATAACCATTTACAATCCTGAAGTGCTATATGCAGACCCAAAAAATTAGCCTTACCATAATCTCTAATTAATGAAAAATATATACACTCTCTTTTTCCATGAATAGGTATTAAAATTTCAATTGGAGGATGATGAACATCAACTTTAACAAGAGGAAACTTAGATGTATAACAACCAACATCACTAAAGTTAATAAAAATTAAATCCAATGTTCTATTATTACAATTTAAAGAAGTATTATTTTGTATAAGATTTAAAAGAGTAACAAAATTCTTTAATCTCATTGCTTTAGATGAAAGTGTTTGATTATTCAAAAATTCTGGGGTATTAAAATCACCTGTAATCATTATATAATGTGGATAATTTATAAGATATAATTCTATATCAGTTAAAATTAAATCAAACTCTTTATTAGATATACCAGGATGTATAAATATATATTCCCCATAAGTATTTTAGCATATCTAAAATTAACCTCTACCCAAATTGATTCATTAGAACACAATATAACTTTATGCAACTTAAATTCCAATTGAGATCTAAGAGCAATCAATGTGCCTCCTCCCCTGTCAGCAATATTAGGATCTCTGTCCTGTCTCAAAACAGTATATCTATCATCAAACAAAACATTATTTTTAAATTTCGCAGTAAGCCAAGTTTCAGTAAGCATTATAATATCATAATTTTCAATAATAGATGAAGTTTTTAAATTAAATGTCTTAGTACATAATCCACTTACATTTTGATAAAAGCAATGTAAAATATTAGAACTACTCATAATTAAATACCAATAATATACCAATTAAATAATAATAATAATAATAATAATAATAATAATAATAATAATAATAATAATAATAATAATAATAATAATAATAATAATAATAATAATAATAATAATAATAATAATAATAATAATAATAATAATAATAATAATAATAATAATAATAATAATAATAATAATAATAATAATAATAATAATAATAATAATAATAATAATAATAATAATAATAATAATAATAATAATAATAATAATAATAATAATAATAATAATAATAATAATAATAATAATAATAATAATATATGAACTGACATACAGTTAAAGATGAAGCTAAAATGAGATTTATAATATCAAGGTGGCTTAGCACTTGCAAGGATTTTCTATATCCTCATAATCATAGCCAAAGTGTTATGTGGGAAAAGATAAAATATATAAGTGACAGATATTCAAAAATATTCAAATTGTGAATTAAAAAAGTCCACTTCTTGGAGAGACATAAGCATGATTTCTTTTAGTTTACAGTATGGAGTTATTAGCTATATACTAGGCTTCCTTGATCTTACATTTGATGTCATACCATTTTATAAATGCAATAGTAGCTGATGAAAAGTCAAAATTAAGACTAGTGGACTTCTCTAATTGACAATTTTTATATTTTTGAATAATAATAACAACAAAAATAATATTGAAATACAAGTATAATGTATATAAGTAATCTAGATGTAATTAAAGGGGATTTGAACCCAGGTTTTTAAGCTCCCTACAGTCATCCACTTTATCCAATATAACCAGTAATCATGACAACATAATGTCAAAAAGATAGATGATCACCAATAATGATAATAGTAATAGTAATAATAATATATGGGTATGATTATTCCAACTACAAAAAAATAGGAAGAGAGAGAGAAAAAATTATTCTATAAATTAGTTTTGTATTGACTATACAAACCAGTTTGTGAACCATAGATACTTGTTATTTCATAATGTTGTCTCTTAGTTTTTTTAGAAAAAAAGTTTTTCTTTTTGAAATATTTTAACACTATAACTAATTAATGTGAAAAAATACTTATATATAATTTTGTATAAACACACAAAAATATTTCATAATAATATTTATAACTGAAACACAGGCTTAATAATTATATACCTGTATCTATATATGTAATATATAGGGTATATGAGCACAGACTTTTACATGATCCATCACTCTCCACTCTATCTAATAACACTGATACACTCAAGCACATATATGCTGAAAAGATAAATAATCACCAATATACATATTTCATGATTGCTGGTTTAGCATGAAATATGTATATTGGTGATTATTTATCTTTTCAGCATATATGTGCTTGAGTGTATCAGTGTTATTAGATAGAGTGGAGAGTGATGGGTCATCTGAAAGTCTGTGCTCATATACCCTATATATTAATAATATTTATAAAAATATTAAATTTATTAAAAGAGCAAACAAACCATATGATACAGACTGTAGCTCTCAATACCTTGAAGGCAAACTAAGTTATGGGAGGCTTAAATAATCATCAAAACAAAGAACATCATAAAGTAGTTAAAGAGTTAAAATATGCAGATGATAAAGGGGAGATAACTAATGTAAAGATTTCATGAACCATCAAATAATCCATAATACTAAAGTTAAATGTCCTAAGTATTCATTTGTAACAGAAAATAATAATTATTTCACACAACATAAATTATGAGTATTGTTATAATAAGTGTGACTACAGATTAGATGCAACATCTTATACAAGCTAATGCTTATGCTGGTTATCTTATAATAAACACTATTTAAATAAGCATTTATTTTTATATAGTGCATGTTTACAATTGTATTACATTCAAATATCAGCCTTTAAAGCTAATTGTGCATGCACTTTTTGCGAGTGTTAATAATAAATGAATACTTTCCCCTCCAATACAAGATACAGTATTTATGCAGGAATAAAATGAATCACTTATTCCTACATGCTTTCTTTGCCAGTACTTCAGATTTGCTCATATATAAGCATTTGAGTTGTAGAAATAAGTGATTCATTTTATTCCTGCATAAATACTATATCTTGTATTGGAGGGGAAAATATTCATTTATTATTAACACTTTCAAAAAGAGCATGCACAATTAGCTTGAAAGGCTGATATTTGAATGTAATAAACTCTATTGTAAAACAAGATTTAAGAAATCTTTGCAAACTCATAAGACATACGAAACCAAGGGGAAAAAGAAGTAAATACACTGAGAGAAATTTTCACTTTCATATAACCCTAAAAAAATTTTTTTATAAATATCCTAATCAAACAAAATAAAGAAGGATATGATATTGAGGCATAAGCTAAGTGGAATATTGCAATCCATGTCTAGTCAAGATGGCAGTTCATTTTATGATAAAGCTCAGGATCCTAACTCAGAGAAAAATTTTCATATTATTAATGACCAGTATTTTACCAAATATCTACAAGAAAATGTGAAATCCTCTTTGAGATAATGTTGTGATAACTTAATCTTAAAAGTTAACTACAGTCTTCTAAATCTCTTCATAGTGACAGGAGTCAAGAATCGTAGATTCAAATTGTGGGATAATTATAATAGGTTATTATATTTAACTATAATAGGTTATTATATTTAACCCATGTCACAATGTTCTTGTGATATCAGCGTCTAAAGTACATGATAGTCAACCATCTAATGTTGTTTTCTGTAATACTTTGTGGCTAAGTGATGGCTCTAGGTGGTCACTCTTATTTAACAAGCCACATACAGGCAATGTTTTAAATAGTGTGAGGTTTTATGATGCGATTCCAGTTGCCAGTTTTTGTAATAATGAATAGGATATTTATGCACACCTTATTGAAAGAAATTTATATTTTTCCCATGTATATGGTAATGTGTGTTGGTTGCATAAGATGGAGCAGATAGCTGTAGGGAGCTTGAAAGTCATTCTAATTACATTAAATTTAGTATAGACAATGAACATGCATTTAAATATTACATATTCAGCCTGTATTCTGATCATCTCTCTTCTGTGTATTTAAATGGGCACATAAAAGTCCTATATGTGAGAGGTCAGGGTGACTTAATGTCAGCAAGGGTATGACAATAATATTGGCATCAACATGTTCCATCTTTGGATTTTCAATGATATAGAGGGTGAAAAAGATTAAAGCTTCTCCATTAAAGTTTGAAGATTTTCTAACTTAATATAAACTGTGCACTGATTGTATATATGTGTGGAAGATGGTGATCTGGACCAACTGATGATACTACACCAGCACTGTCTCAGGCAGAAGTTGATCTCTTAGGACAAATCTGTCAATTCTTGGGCCTAATTAGTTTCATCACAAAAACAATTATGAAATTATTGAAATCCTGTTTCATACCCAAGTATTATACTGTATTTCCAAATGGAGTTAGCAAATGAATTCTAATGACAATGATAAATACAAAAATTATGCATATAGTGGTTGTCCAAAACTTAGATGCAAAGACCAGATTACAAAAACAGATCAAATGTTGAAACTAGATATGATGATGATGAAACCAGTCTTGACAATGAAATAAAACCAGTTGAATAGAAATGAGATCTGATGATTATAATGAAGCCAGACCTGATAATGAACCAGTCTTAATAATGCTAGAACAAAACTAAACCTTGGGGCATAAAGATGTCTTATACATTAATCAAGCTCTCTTAAAAACTATAAACTTCAAAACTAACTTTTGCCCAGGGAAGAGAATGTGGTGAATTCAGTCTAAATTCGTCATTAAGTAATGAATTTGTCCAAATTATAATATTTCAAAATTGGATTGAACATCTAATAAAGCTGGTCTATGAAATTATAATGAAAGTATATAAATAGTCAATTGCATAAACAGGCAATTGAAAAGTTTGCTTAGTGCATTTGATTGTTTCCATTTAAGGATGGGGTATTGCTATCTGGTGGAAGTCCATTTGAGAGGGTAGTTTGATAACTTCAGGCAACTGACAGATAACAGATGACAATAATTTTATTTACTACTTTTATAGAATGCAATGAGGCACACTCAAGCCTGGAGCAGAGAGCTGTTAACTACTGATATTCTTGTACATAAGACAAGCCACTCACGAGCTGGATGTGTCAGGGTTCAAAATGAGCCTTCCTTTCAGGAATTAGATGTGTCATCAACAACTAAATATTGAGATTCATGAAATATGATAGAGGCAAACTTTTGTATTTAAACTACTGAATATTTTTATTATTGTAAAAAAGCTATAATAAACAATTTATTTATTGGGTTGTGTGTTGTAATTGAGTGACTCGGATATTATTCTGGTATAAATAAAACACTTAGTGGGATATTACATGTTATAATTTAAATAATATGTAAAGTTAAATTAATCCACAATACTTTGAATTATCCTCATAAGATTTTAAAACCATTAAACATAGATCAAATGTTTGTGTATAAATATACTAAGTGGTCAGACTCTAATGTTTATTAACAAATTACATATATATGCTATCTCTATTTTTTTCCAGGCAATTAAAGACACCTAATAGCAAGCTATAATTAATTCTGATAAAGTGTACTTTTGGCATAGTTGATGTACCCTTTTACCTTAGTTCAATCTGCCTTTGTTATAGAATGTAATATGCTTGATTGCTAAACCTGAATAATATTTATTTATTTGCGTTAAGTAAAATTATTTGATAGAATAAAATCGTATTCATAGCTATGCGTGCATAAAAAAAAAATGCTAAGAGTTTTATTGGACGGGAGTTCATTAGAAGATCGAGCGCCAGAATGAATCCTGGAACCTTCCAATCTCAAGTCGTCCGCTCTATTAACTGCACCAAACCGCGTGAGAGTCTACATATTCAAAGGTGGATACATATGTTTGTGTATGCATATATTCAAAAGTGGTTATATAAAAATATGTGTGTATACAAATCTCGTTTAACAAAAAAAATGTTAATCTAATTACTTTAAATCAAAATTTTAAATAAGCTAAAAAAATGCAAAGAATTTAAACAACAGTAATAAAGCAAATCTTATCACTTTAATTCTTGCCAAAATCAAACATTTGACACTTTATCAATAATTGTTACAGTTGTACCAATGTGTGATTATGCACTCCGATGATCCTTTGTTTCAAACCTCATACTAAAGAAGCTCATAAGATCTTTATCCAAAACTATGGGATTTTTATTGATTTTTTGTTCCCCATTCCATTCTGCACAGATGCTAGTAACTTCAATGTCTATCGATTCTGTCCATGCCGAACATCTGCAGAAACAAGTGTCCAAAGTCTTTATCAATCAATATCATTAGTTGGACACTCACTGCAAGGCTTGTCACCACTGTCGCCATATTTGATGGGGAGGGGAACAATTCGCACATGAAGCGCTCTCCAACTAGTAAGTCCCTATCAACATTTTGGAGTAGTAAAAATGGATCTTGAAAATTTTATTGCCGGGAGCACTTTTTAGGGCAGAGTTTCCATTAAAACTGTATTGATCACATGACAGTCACATGATCTTTTTCTTGTTTTCCTTCCTTTCTCTGTTTTTTTACTTAAAAACAAAATTGAGAGATTCCAAATACCCGAAAGCACAGCTCGGGGTCTTGCCAGTAACTATCTTTTACAATCAATATTAGGAGAGGAATAACAATACCATGTGAGATGTACCAGTCCCAAGCTTCGATTTCTTAGCAAAAGTTAATAATTCTGTTAATAAGAGGGCTAGTTCAATTACCAATCAAAACACCCTCAATTTTAAAATGAAATTCTATTTGCTCAACTCAATCAAATATATTTTTCTCACATATAGGACAATAATTCTCCTATCTTGATTGTGTTTATCTTAAACATCAAGTGTTTATAAGCTTCCTGGTAAAACGTTATTATCTTCCAGTCCTCTATTCAAACTGCTACTAAAATGAGCATAAATGAATGCCCAGTAATAATAAAATAAAAAAAAGAGGAAGAAAAAAGACACGTTTTAAAAGCAAGTCCACTCGCACGCAGGTGTCAATCTAGTCAAAAAAATATTTGACTTTCCTTTCAATTTTTTTTAGTTGAAACATAAATACATTTCTTGTCATTTTTCTTAATTAAAAAGTAAGTTAATTGATGTTTTTAAAATAAAACTGGCAGCCACCATATGTATATATATGTCTGTGTATGTATATATCTACAATAATAGTAATCGAATGGTTAATCGCTCGAAAGATTACGAGATAGACAGGATAAGTAATGATAGATTAAGATTTCAATTTCATCACTCTATCGTTGAGGCAAACCTCAGAGAGCAATATATGTATAATTCCCTTAACTCTTTTCATCTATATATGTCAAGGGAAGTTATAAAAAGGTGGTTTGTACATATAAAGTGACTCCCCTAATAACGATCAGTTCAATCAAATAATAAATTGATCATCATCATCAATAGTAATCGAATGGCTAGTCTCTTGAAAGATCACAGGATGTTCTAGGATCGGTCTTGCCAGATTAATCTTTGGCTTTCGTTTTCATCACTATACCTCTGAATTCAAATGAGAATATATGAATGATTTGCATATAAACAGAGCAAAACTCTCCGTACAGTATTGTCACCTGTGCTAAACAGAGTAATCAATGGATGCCAGAAGGCTTGTGCATAAAATCCCTATCTAATGCCTACTCATCCAATATCCCCAGACTAGTTTCTGGCTTGTGGCCTTCTTCAGTGAGGAGCTTTGGATCTGAGAGCACTGCATCTAGATCTTAGGATCTAATGCAACCCTCTAGCAACCATCTTTTATCTCTACTTAACTACAAAACTATGAGAATGAAATTGAAAACACAAAAAATATTTTCAATCTAAGCTCTATAGCTTATATAGTCATATGGGTCTGAACTCAGTTCATCACCCATACATTTTGGTGTCTTTGGCTCTTTTACAACCATAGCCACCACTATTCTAAACCATTAAGCATCACATGATCACATTTCCTATACTAGCACATTAATTGTTGATAAACAGAGCAAAACTCTCCATACAGTATTGCCACCTGTGCTAAACAGAGTAATCAATGGATGCCAGAAGGCTTGTGCATAAAATCCCTATCTAATGCCTACTCATCCAATATCCCCAGACTAGTTTCTGGCTTGTGGCCTTCTTCAGTGAGGAGCTTTGGATCTGAGAGCACTGCATGTAGATCTTAGGATCTAATGCAACCCTCTAGCAACCACCTTTCATCTCTACTTAACTACAAAACTATGAGAATGAAATTGAAAACACAAAAAATATTTTCAACCTAAGCTCAATAGCTTATATAGTCATATGGGTCTGAACTCAGTTCAGCATCCATACATTTTGGTGTCTTTGGCTCTTTTACAACCATAGCCACTACTATCCTATTAGGCAGGATTGGTGTTAAACCATTAAGCATCACATGATCACATTTCCTATACTAGCACATTAATTGTTGATAAACAGAGCAAAACTCTCCATACAGTATTGCCACTTGTGCTAAACAGAGTAATCAATGGATGCCAGAAGGCTTGTGCATAAAATTCCTATCTAATGCCTACTCATCCAATATCCCCAGACTAGTTTCTGGCTTGTGGCCTTCTTCAGTGAGAAGCTTTGGATCTGAGAGCACTGCATCTAGATCTTAGGATCTAATGCAACCCTCTAGCAACCACCTTTTATCTCTACTTAACTACAAAACTATGAGAATGAAATTGAAAACACAAAAAATATTTTCAATCTAAGCTCAATAGCTTATATAGTCATATGGGTCTGAACTCAGTTCAGCACCCATACATTTTGATGTCTTTAGCTCTTTTACAACCATAGCCACCACTATCCTATTAGGCAGGATTGGTGTTAAACCATTAAGCATCACATGATCACATTCCATATACTAGCACATTAATTGTTGACTATATAAGCTATTGAGCTTAGATTGAAAATATTTTTTTGTGTTTTCAATTTCATTCTCATAGTTTTGTAGTTAAATAGAGATAAAAGGTGGTTGCTAGAGGGTTGCATTAGATCCTAAGATCTAGATGCAGTGCTCTCAGATTCAAAGCTCCTCACCGAAGAAGGCCACAAGCCAGAAACTAGTCTGGGGATATTGTATGAGTAGGCATTAGATAGGGATTTTATGCACAAGCCTTCTGGCATCCATTGATTACTCTGTTTAGCACAGGTGGCAATACTGTATGGAGAGTTTTGCTCTGTTTATCAACAATTAATGTGCTAGTATAGGAAATGTGATCATGTGATGCTTAATGATTTGCATATATATGTCATGTGAAGCTATAGAAAAGTGGCTTACTGATACAAATAATCCGTGGCAATGATCAGACCAAATAATAATGTGATCATCATCATGAGTAGTAGCTTTATATCTGGTAATAAAAATCTAGTACTTGTAAGCTAAACAGTTTCAAATAGTTACAACTATGGAAAGAGACGATGAGAAGGTTAGAAAAATTTATCAGGAATTTAAATAGACAACATGATACATTGATGCTTGAATATGACCTATCAGATAACATATTGTGCTACTGACATAAGCATAATAAATAATTTTAAGTGAGATTGATGTGCAATCTTTAATCATTGACACTTGAATATCACATGATCTTAACTATAGATCAAAGTACATGATTTTAATAATTAATATAATTTAAATCTGTGGTATTTATTTATTATATGTTCAGTATCTTCACTACAACATTGTTGCTCAATTTTAATATAGTAATATTATTTCTCTATTTTTTTTACTTTTTACAGTAATTTTGACTTTTGTTTCAGCTGATCTTATATACCCTTCATATTGCATGATTTTGGTATAATAATTTGTAGATTTATAAAAACTAACATATTAATTACTCATTTTTATAAGACTGCTAAAAGTTTTTTTTAGTTTCAGAATATATTTATGTACAATTGTAATCATTTGAAATAAAAAAGTGAAATATGTTTAGAGGTGATATATAACATCTTCAAATGCTAAGTAATATTACAAAATATTTATAGATCTCTGAAGAAGGCTGCTGGTTCAATGAAAATTTGCTTTAGAAATACAAAAAAAAAACTTTGTTTATTATTGTATTCACATGATCACTATCTCTTATACTAGCACATAATTGTTATTAAACAAGGCAAAACTCTCTCCATACAGTAATGCCACCCTGTGCCAACCAGAGTAATCAATGGATGTCATAAGTCTTGTGCATGAAATCCCTATCTAGTGCCTACTCATCTAATATCCTCAGACTAGTTTCTGGATTGTGGCATTTGTCAGTGAGGAGCCTTGGATCTGAGAGCATTGGCTCCTCACTGACAAATGCCACAATCCAGAAACTAGTCTGAGGATATTGGATGAGTAGGCACTAGATAGGGATTTCATGCACAAGCCTTATGACATCCATTGATTACTCTTGTTGGCACAGGGTGGCACTACTGTATGGAGAGAGTTTTTCCTTATTATTGTATTATTTTTTACTATTCTAAACTCCAGATATTTATTGGGATTTTCTAAATTTTTATTAATATATTTGAAGTTGTAATTATAAATTTTATTAAACGCTCACTATTATTTCAGTAATAGTTTTAACAAGGCTGTAAACCTTAGCAATGAGCATCTGAAAAAATCGTCACTAGGGACCTCTGTAGGTCTTTAAAACACATGCTTACGCTATGAAGAAAAGAGAGAAGCGTAAGCATGTGTTTTAAAGACCTACAGAGGTCCCTAGTGACGATTTTTTCAGACGCTCATTGCTAAGGTTTACAGCCTTGTTAAAACTATTATTAATATATTTGGAAAATATATATTTATATATAGTAATTTATTCATCAATTATATTTGCCATATGGCAGAAATAGCCACTTCAACTTCATCTAATTATGATACTCAATTGCAATACTGTTGTAGTTAGCATATATATCAATATAAGATCTGCCTCACGTAAAAATAAAACTGTCAGATATTAAGTTATGAAATTAACCATGATTATTTTTACAATAATTCCTTTTTGAGTCACTTCCACACACTTGCATATATTATTGATTCTATTTTAAATGGTGCTGCAACGGATTAATTAAAGATTTCCATTATTATTGTTTTCACATCTTTTATTAATAAAGCAATGGGTACTTTCAAAATAAATTTTATTTTTAGAAGTGGTATGAAGCTATGCCTGAAGAAATAGTATGGGAGTTCAATAAGTAAAATTTCATCTTTAGCATAACAACAATTTATAAATAAAACTTTATATAACTTTCCCATGATTAATAATACTGTTGTATTTAAACATGTGTCAACCTTAACAGAATAAAAAGGTATAACAATGATTTATGACACTATAATACATTTGTTTTTAATGCATATTTGCTTGTTTACCCCTTTTACTAATAGTTCATTGTTTAAAGTTATAGCCCTGCACTCTTTCACCCAATTTCTTCAGATGAGTCAAGTCTTTATTGTAATATAATCATTTAAGCAATTAAGAATTTGATATTATTTCATAAATTTACATTTTATAGTCCATAAGATCTCCATAAATCTACATTTTGTATTCCATAAGATCCCCATAAATTATGGATATTTAATGATATGGATATTTAATGATTGGGATTATTATTTGATTTAAGATTACAAAAAAATTATTTATAAGAACATTGCTCTATAGTTTGTTAAATATAGAAATGTTAGTTACTGAAGGTATGCATTA
Organism: Epiperipatus broadwayi; assembly: GCA_028023455.1. Classification (NCBI taxonomy): domain Eukaryota; kingdom Metazoa; phylum Onychophora; class Udeonychophora; order Euonychophora; family Peripatidae; genus Epiperipatus; species Epiperipatus broadwayi. The sequence goes on along the minus strand of JAQFVV010013059.1, from coordinate 83,004 downwards.
GATTCAAAGACGTAAGTGCATTGCTCTCAGATACAAGAATGGCTCATTGATGATAGCCATAAGTTAGAAACTATTCTGGGAATATTGGATAAGTAGGCACTTCATAGGGTTTAAATGAACAAACTTACCGACAACTATTGATTATAATAGCTAGAACTAAATGATACTGTTGTATAGAGATAGTTGTTACTATTTTAATAGTTTGTGCAAGGAAAAGAAATGGTGGCCATATGATGTTTTGATGGTTATATTTCTATTACTGGTACTATTACTACTACTATTATTATTACTACTATTATTATTACAACTTTTACTACTACTATTATAATTATTCAAAAAATAAATACATCAAACATGTACACTAAGAAAAGCTTGTTTAATACTTTAAAATAAAATTGTAAAATATAATATAGTATGCTGTACATGCTTTTGACTAACTGGTAGTCATACTCATAGCTACAATTATCCAAGAGGATTTTAAGATTTATAGAAGAATCACAAAAGTGATGATTTACATAAAATTTGATTATACATGCAATCAACAAGAAAGAATCCTGCAACCCTTTATCAAAACAGTGGCTCATTTAAATAAATTCATTTAAATTTTGTAATTAAATTTTATGTAAATGACAACTTTTGTGATTTTTCTATAAATCTCGCAATCCTCCTAGAGCACTATGACTATTAGTTCGTTGAAAGGATGCTTAGTATACTATGTTGAAATATTTAACATTTTTATTTTAATGAATTCAATAAACTTTTCTTAGTTTACATTGTTGTATGTATTCATTTTTTGCATTACATTTTTCTGAGAAAAGTTTAAAAAGAAGATGATGATGATTATTATTATTATTATTATTATTATTATTATTATTATTGTTGTTGTTGTTGTTATTGTTGTTGTTGTTGTTCTACTACTACTTGTGCATATCTTGATTTTAAAAGGAATACATTTTATATTAACTCTAGTAGCATATGACATATTTATTATCAATGAAAATGTTTAAATTCTTGGCAAAATATTGTTTTTTTACCATTGATATCTCTAAAAAATGCTTCCACATAATCTCAAAGATTTTTTCATAACACTTTATTATAATAATAATTGTATGGGGAAAATATAATTTATCATTTAATTAAATATCATATCTCTATTTCAGTCATAGATTTAAAAAAGTAAAACAGACTTTCAATAAATAGCCTATTGCAAGGTAAACTCTTCTTCAACAGGACTCTATTAGAGAAGTGAATAAAAAGAGAATAGTTTTCAGGGATACAGTATTCACCATGTTTTTCAGCAGGTAAATGATGATTCTGGTGATTTTCATTCTTGTTTCATTCTTCATCTAAGATTAACTGGATACTTATTCACCACCCAATGTTGGATGGTCTGCTGAATTGGCTAAGATCAGTTCCAAAAGAAAAATTATAACTCTCTTGAAAAAAAAATCATTAGTCTAGATTTAAATTTCAGGTTATAGAGATATGGCAAGCATTTGAATTATCTCTGTACCATGATACCTTTTTTATTAGGTTTAACATCTTCTCTTACTAAAACAGCAGATGATTCCAATGTCATTGTTGTAAAAGCATTTTTTAGAAAATATTTAGGAAAAAATGGTTTATAAAATATCTAACTAATATTATATTTTATTATATCGAAGGTTTTAAATTAATTTTACTATTCCACAATATTCATTTGCTTAAAGCTTTAATAAATATGATGAAGTAGTAAGTTACTCAAGGAGTCATGTGACATATGAATTTTTTTTTTTACTGAACTTTAGTTATAAAAAATATTTTTAAACATCTGATATATTAAAGAAATGCTTTTAGCCTTATTATAAGTAATATTATTTAAGTCTTTTAGCTCTCAAAGCTTTCACTGAACTGCTGAGCCAAATCATCTGTGTATTTTAATACAGAAGTAGTGAAACAGACTCAAAGATTAAAGGTTATCATATCAAAGCCCCATCGATGGCTTTCTATGGTGAAATATAATATGATCTCCCAAGCATGTTAACAATACAATTACTTTATATGTTTACTAAGCTTTTAGAAGTATTTTAAGAAATTGATTCATTATAGAAATGCTATCAGCAATATCAAAAGCTTTTCATGTGTTGGATAGTGCTTTAATTTTAATATCAAACTGAACTTTATTGGGTTGAAATAAACAACTTAATGTTGCTTTATTGTCAATATTTGTGTATGCAAAAACCAGAATGTTTATGCATATTTATTAAAATTACCAAACTTTATTAAATAATTACACGTACTGCATTACAAAAGAATAGTTATAATCCTGTTCAAATGATTCTGAACTGAATATTAGAGTTAGAGCTATATACAACAGTCATTATTGCCAGAGCTATAATCCAAATGCTTACTGAATTTTTATGACATTAACTTTTTATGACATTAACTTGATATCAGCTATTAACAAGCTGCTGATCCTAGTTAATTATAAAAAGAAGTTTTAAAATATGGTGGTATGTTATCTTCAAAAAATATTGGAACATTTTAGGAATATCTGGACCCATAAAGTTGTGCTGCTTGATCTTAAGGATTCTTCTATCATCTATTTTTTTAATAAATGGAATAAATATGATGTCCATAATTATCGTAGACTATCGATATTACTCAATACTGCAAAGATACTTTCAAGGACTTTGCTGAATATGTTGTTTTCCATTATAGATAAATGATTTCAAAAACTCAGTGTGGTTTTATGAAATCAAAAAGCATTACAGTCAAGTTTTTTTTTAATCAGGAATATGCAAGAAAAAAGTCAAAAACAAGAAAATAATTTACATATTGTTTTATTGATTTGTTCAAAGTATTTGATTAAATTAAATTGAATGGCCAATGACTTCTTTGAAACTAATTGGTTGTTCATCAAAGTGTAATCTTATTTTGTAGCTGCTATTTCATGAAATAAAAGGAAGTGTTATTATACAGTTGAAACATCTGAGGTATTTGGTATGTAAAGTGTTGTTAAACAAGAATGTATGTAATTACTCCAATAATGTTTTGGTTTTTATGACATTAGTTTCTGGAATTGTTTATAGATGGCTTAGTGAACAGAGACAAAGATATGATGCAGGTTTAGTGATGGGATTTTTAATTTGCATTGATTAAAAGTGAAAACAAATACTTTATTTTTTTTTTAATTCTGAATTTACAGTATAAAAAACAGGCAAAACTCTCCATACAGTAGTGCCACTCAGTGCAAGCCAGAATAATCAATGAATGCCAGAAGGTTTGTGCATAAAATCCCTATCTAGTGCCCACTCATCCAGAAACTAGTCTGGGGATATTGAATATGTAGGCACTAGACAGGGATTTTATGCACAAGCCTTCTGTCATTTCACTGATTACTCTGGCTTGTATTGAACGGCACTAAGGTAAGGAAGGTTTTACCTGTTTTAATAACAGCTATGAGCAAGCATAAGAATTGGTGATGATGTGATGTTTAGTGGTTTAATTTATTAGTATGCTAATGATTGTGCTATTTTTTTTGTTCAAAAGATAATCTACAGAATGTACTTAATACTTTAAATGCAACAAATAAAATCTTTCTTTTATTGGGAAGTGAAGACAAAATGTTCAGCAACATTTTGCTTGGATGGTTATCAACTTGTAAATATAAACCAATTCAAATATTTTGATGTCATAACTAGAATAATGGTCTCAAATATACTGCTGTTTCTTTTCACCAGGTAAAAGGCAGAACATTCTATTCCAGGGCAGTAACTACTATATCTAAATTAGCTGTATATAGAGCTGTTATATTATCTAATTTAAATTATTACTTCATTAAACTTTATAACCATATATATATATATATATATATATATATATATATATAAAGTATATATATATACATATAGCGCATATATATATATATATATATATATATATATATATTTATATGCGCTGTATGTACAGAAAATGAAGCTAGAAAATATATGTTTAAAAGCTAAGTTTTACTAAAATGAGTAGTACAACACAAATATATTTCCAATAAAACCAAAACCAAACAGGAAGGCAATTCCATCTTCTGCAAACACAAAAGAGCATCAGGCCATAAATTTGAACCCACCTCTGACAATGCCATATGATCTGAAAAACATGATGCCCAATACAAGATTAGAGAGGCATTTCATATAGCTAGTGACCCCAAGTCCATCAATAGAAGAGAAGGGTGCTTTGCACTGTCTTGGAAATGGCAGTTATAACTCATTTGCATCAATTTGCATAAATTTCCATTTCTACAACGCAGTTATAACAACAGCAGCTATGACTATGAGAGCAAGTAGTCTCTTGAAAGCACTAAACTCTATAATTTAAGAGTTTTATATTTTAGTAAAATTTCGCTTTTAAACATATATTTTTTAGCTTCATTATCTGTGCATACAGCACACACACACATTATATATATATATAATTTGCTGTATGCGTGTGAAACTTACCCTATTAGCATAATATAAAGACATTAGAAAAATTTCATAAGAATTCTCGGCAAATTTTAAATATGCAATGGCGAGACTATAAAACCAACCAACATGTTTTCCAATTTGCCGAATGTGATACTGTAAAGTCCAGTATTTTCAAATTACATCTGAATTGAATTTGATATATAAAGCAAATGAATAATTTAAGACTTCATACAAAGATGTTTTGTGGTTCATTTGAGCATTGTTTTCATTGGAGAAGTAAACATCATTTACGTTATACAGTTTAATAAAGATATTCTGAGGAGGTGAAATTTTAATTGCTTTCATTGAGAAAATATGCCAAAGAAGAAAATACACTGGAGAGTTGCAATTAGGGATGTTCCTTCGAAGTATTTTAAAAATAAAAAAAATTCTTCAGAAGTCAAAACATATCATTGCAAAATATCAAACAAATCCCATGCTAGTACTGTCACTGCTCATGTCTGTAACACCTGAAGAAGAGCGGAGACTAATACCTCTCAAAATGGTGTGCATATACTAATCTGTTTGATGTACTATTACTGACAGTTGAATGTATTTGGAATATTAAAATAAAGTTAAATATTTCTAAAGACATTCAATACATATATTAGTTGATGGAAGTAGTCCAATATAATAATATAATTAGAACACCATCATCACAAACCTTCAGGAAAACACAAATAGAAAAATGGACTGTAAGTTCTACAGGTGGATATATTTGGGGCTTACAGACTGGTTTGTATACTCATTGCAAAACTCATTTTTAGAATCCTTTTTTTCTTTCAATGCCCATATTCATTTATGAATGAGTGGCTGCTGCTGATAACAAAAAATAATATCATGAAAAGGAAAGATGGATGTGACTAAAATAGAAGACTGTGCATTGTATCAATAAATTTACATTGGATTAAAAAAACACAAAACTATTAAACAAAAATAAAAAATTAAAATTTGAAAGAAACTGTTCATGTACAATGGCAAAGAATTTCATAATGAATAATGTTGTGAAAATCATTCATAAACCAGTGTTTTAGAAAAATAATAAATTAAGAGAATTAAAAATTGTCTTTGTTGAATAGCCCTAGTTGGTTAGAGTATCATTTTAAATTCATTATTCATGATTGTAAAAACCACCAGTTCAATTCATGAACTAGCACTGGCCCTAGTCAGACCAGTTATTGAAAAAAATAAAAATAAAATTTACATTTATTAACATATAGTCAAAGGATTTCATAGTGTAGTGATTAGCACATCTGCCTACTAGCTTTACCCATGTCCTGGCATTTAGTCTGGATGATATAAATTGAGAAGCTTAGATTTTTCTTTTGTGATCCACAAAAAAAAATATTCCAATGTTATTTGGTGATTATCTAGCTGTTAATAATTGTAAGATAATAATACCATATTAATCATGGTTAGTTGATGAGCGCTGATGCATTATTTGAATATAAAAAGTACAGTTGTAATATGATCAAACATTATCAATGTAAAGATGTTATGCTTGCGGTTTACCATTACCTTTTATATTTATATATATATAAATAAACAGAAGCATGTATATTTTTACAAATAAAAGTGGATTCACTTTTCATTTGCAGAGCAAATATGATAATAGAGGGCAGTGTACTGATATAAACAATGCTATATAGTTATTTGGGAATCATCTTGAGTAATAAGAAAAATTGCTTGGATGAATGGGAGAAAAAATTGATAAATAAAGCAAAGAAAAGAAAGGGATTGATAAAGAAATTAACAGTGTTTTCATATAATAAATGTGATGTAGCTAGAATTGTATGGAAGGGAGTGGCAGTAGCAGGGTTAACATATGGCAATGATGCATTATGTGTTAGTAAAGGGGTTTTAGATTGCTTAGAAAAAGTACAAAGGGAAGTTGGAAGACATGCATTAGATGCTGAGGTGTGGACAGCAAAGGAGGCAATTCAAAGAGAAATGGGATGATCAAGTTTTTATATGAGGGATGCAAAAAGCAAATTAAAAATGTTTGGTAGATTGCAGTTTATGGATAATAGAAGAATAGCCAAATAGTATTTAATTGGGTTACAAGTAAAGGGCAGGCAACAAGATGGGTGAGAAAGGTAATGTGGTATGCAGAAGATTTGGATAAAGAATTTATGTCAGTATACTTGTACAAAAGGTGGGATGATTGTGTTAGGAGGATTGTTGAGTGTTATAGTGGTAAGGAGTGGTATAGAAGAATAGATGCATTAATAAAGAATAGGGAGTTGGAGAGATGGAGAACTAATATGGAGAGTAAAACGAGTTTAAATATATATAGAATTAACAGAACATTGGATGTGAGTTAATTTATGATAATAGTAAGGAAAGTAGTTTATTGTTTAAGGCTCAAACAGGATCTTTAGCAACAAGGGAATATACACTTAAATGGAAAAATATGGGTGATTTAGTCTACAAGTTGTGTAAGGAAGGCATAGAAAATATTAGGCATCTGTTACTTCAATGTAAATGCTTGGAAGCAGAAAGGGTACAAATAATAAAGTTATGGAAGATTAAATATGAAAAAAGTGATTATACAGAAAGTGAGTTATTGGTGTTTATGCTAGGTTTGGTAAAAGATATGGAGGATTTAGATATGAAGGTCATGGAGTTGACAAAGATTATGTTGTGGAAATGGGATGGAGCAGATTATGGGAAAACTTAGGGTGGACAATGGAAAAGGAAGGTAAAGTGGCTAACAGGTTTCTCTGAGCATAGCTGCTGAGAGATTCCTGACTCCGTTTAAGGAGAAGTCACAGTGCATCACATCACATCACATCGCTAGAAGGTCTATTGTTCCACTATCATTATCATCAATTATTACTATATTTTTTTTAACATTACAATCTATTTGTTATAAAGTTTCAAATTAAACTATGCTTACATTGATCTGAATTATTACATATTAAAAAAAAATATTGGTGACAATATGGAAATAGTTTTCCATTTTTTATCGGCTTTATTTGAAACTTAACATATAAGTAATGCTGCTAAATGTTTAACAAATTAGTTAATATTTCTTATATTTAATTCTAGTTTAGCTTTATATATGTTCTAAATTCACATATGAAAGCATGTCTATTAAGATTAAGAATCTTCAATCCGCTGTCAGGGCAACCTCACCATTTTTTTTTCATAAATATAAGATGCATTTACAGCAGATTAAAGGTTCTTGGTGTATATAAATGAGATCTGCCTTCATATGATTTACATTTATATATTAATCTAAGATTTGAGAAAAATCAGCTATGTTATTTTAAGTATATATATATATAAACCTATTTATGAAATAACTGTCAATCTATTAATTAAATATATATTAAAAAATTGTCATTTTTATATGACCTCCATAGCACTGTTACTTAAGCTTTAATTAATAGTTTATTATAATCAAGCCAGTTTAAATAACAATTTAGAAGACATTCTAATAATTTTATAAAACATGATTATCAGTTAGTTACTATAGTAATGTTTTCAGACTTCTTTGTTTCATAAATAGTTTTACTGTTAATATATATAAAATAATTTTGGGTTAAACCATGTGTTATTTTTGCTTACTTCCCAACATTGGAAACTAAGCAAAACTAGCATACAGTTTAACCCAAAAACTACTTTATATACATCATATAACTGTGAAAACATTAAATATAATCTTATTAATCTCTGTGGGAAGAATATGTTTTATTGTTTAAAAACTTTCGAAAGATCTTGTGTGGAAAAAAATTTGTTACGTGATCTTAAATTTTTAATTCGTTGAAGAAATAATGAAGTAATTCCAAAACGCTGCAAATTAAAGTTTCATTCCAATTTTTATAAAACTGCAAAGTTAATCTTGACAATGGCAGATGCTATTTCTAAAAAACATTGGGAAGTAAGCAAAAGTAACACTTGGTTTAACCCAAAAAGCACTTTATTTACATCATATAACCAAGAAAACATTATATGTATGTCTACTTATACATAAGTAATTTTTTATTGCTTTTTGTCTAATCCTTAACAAAAATTATTATAAACAAGAATATTGTATATTCTTTAGATTCAAAATCTGATTTACAGAGAATTGTAGATATGGACATGTAATTATATATATATATATATATGTGTGTGTGTGTGTGTGTTTGTATTATTTATCTCTGATTTTAATTTAGATTGTTTTCACTTCATTTCATCAAACTTTCTTGTCTCATTGATACACTTCACTTATGATCTTTTTCTGGATCTGTTAAAACTTTTAGAATTCAAACTAAAAGTTTTTTTTTTAATTATTTATCTACTGCTATCTTTTTTAGTATTATGCCAAGCCCAATTTCATTTCAGCCTCTTAGCTTTTTCAATCAGATCATAAATATCGATAGGTTTATTTTCTCGCATGCTTTGCTTTCAATCTCTCTTTATTAATACCAACATACATCTCCCCAATATCTTTCTATGTGGTTTGAAATCTTTGATTTATCTATTAAACACCCATGTCTTGGACCCAAAAGTAAGTGTTAATAAAACATAACTATTAAAGACTTTTTATTTTAAGTTCGTATGCACATTTCATTTTCATACTGTATTTTTTTTTTTCATGTGTCATAGCATCAGCCGGGAAGCAAACCAACTAACCCGGGACAATGGTTTCTTAGGCAGCTGTCGCTGACCTTTCGACCACCAATGCCTGACATTTTCATACTGTTATTTCTGCATAAAACACTTTATACATATTTAACTGTACATTTAATTACATCCATTATGTTTTCATTTCAATGCTAATCTGATCAAGATATTTATAGTTGTTACCTTTTTTTAATTTATTGATATCAGTCTTTGTTTTGTTTTCTTGGGGGGGGGGGCTAAATTTTACTTTAGTTCTTCTGTTTTGTTAGCAATCAAATTCTATCTTACTTTGCTACTTTCGTCTGTAACATTCTCTGAGGTTCTTAAGGATTATTTATGAAGACAAACACATCATCTGAAGAACCTAGACGATTAAAGTAATTACTATTTGTTTTTATTTTCTAGGTTTTGTATTTTAATTCATAGAATACTTCCCATAAAAATGTTGCAAAAAGTTTTTAAAAAATTAAATCACTTTGCTGTATTAATTTTTTAATGTAGTCTAATTACTATTATTGCATTTTGATCAATTTTTTTTAAATTTGAAAAATTTCCTCAAAAAACGATAATCCAATGATTTATTGTTTCAAGTGTTCATAAGAAGTTTCAATACCAAAAGAAGCAGAGCCTAGGCACAATTCATAGATCTTCAGTTCCAGAATCTAGCATTCTTTCATTGCACCAAAACATGCGGGGGGGGGGGAGAAAATAAACTTATTCAAAACTATGATCACTGGAAAATTCTTTATAAAGACAAATGGTTTTATTATCTACAAATCAAATGTAAAATCTCAACTTATTTATACTTTCTACAACTTCTCCTAATACTTGGAAATAAGCTATGTGTTATAATCTTTTTAAATCCAGCTTTTTATTTTGATAGCTTTGAATTCAAAGTTCTATTAATTTTAAGGTTACCATTTTTCAAATTTAAAACCAGGACATTTGAAATAGCTCAGACAACATAAGTATAGTTGGTATTGTAGAATATAAGTTGAAAAAAATATTATGGAGTATGTTTATCTTTTGTCTTTATGTGAAGGAATACAACAAAAGAATAAAGTAATGAATAATCTTTATGTAGTGTATAAGTTTTACTATATCACTCTTACACAAGGTAGGGACTGTTTTCTATCTGTTTTTAACATCTTTACGATCTCTCCACAAGGTGTTGATGTTAATAGAAACCAGTCCCTACCTTGTGTAAAAGTGGAGTAGCAAAACTTACTCTACAGAAATATTATTCACTATTGGATAATCTTTAGTCTTATGAATGACATAAAAATTATTAAAAGGATCAAGTGTAGAATTAGAACAAAATATGTACAAAAGTACTTATAAATTTCCTAAACTGTATTGGTTACATTTCATAACTAACAAAGACCAACAATCAGAAAACTAGTACTATAGTAGTAAAATCATTACTTATGTTTACCTTACTGAATATATACTTAGTAATGATTTTAATAAATGAACTTCCTGATAGCTGCTATGTTTTTCTTACTGTAAAAAGTCATTAAAAAACATCCAAAACTCTCCATACAGTAGTCCCACCCTAGATGGTGATCATTAAACATAGTAGCTAGAGGGCAGTTCAATTGTTATTTTAAATAAACTTGATAAATTTCACATGATATTATATTTAGTAAAGATTTTGTATAGAACTCATAGAAGACTTAGATGCTTTTTTAAAGATATATACTTTTACTTATCTGTAACGCAATATCACTGTTACATTCTTCAAGTCATCAAAAAATCTTTATTGATTAGTCATTGGATATATAGCTGTACCAACAATTTCTCTATTTTTTTATTTGCTTTTTATATGATGATTCCATTATTCCATGCTTGTATTTCCATGTTTCATAAATTTAAATGCATTTCTCACTTATTTAAAAATTTGGAATTCCAAAAGATGGGATTGTATTTGAACATATTATCATGTTTCTCTTGTTATTTATTATTATTTAGTTTGGTACTGTTAAAATATCCAGCTTGGGATCCATAGCCAATTCTTATGCTCACAATTCAGGTGCTCAAACTTTTTATAAACTCTTTAGCAATGAACCCATCAGCATTTTTTATTATTTATTTGATGATGTTGTAAACAAAATATATGCATGACCCTGTTAGAGATAGGTTTTATTTTGTGAAATTAGCAAAAATTGCACTTTCAACTAATTAACCATAATAATCACAATCATGGCATAGATGGTGAAAAGAAAATTGTGGCATTTATTGAAGAAACAAAGTCTATCTCTAATATGGTTATGCATCTATTTTCTTTGTTACACTTTCCGAGATATAGCTGACTAAATTATTGAAGTTACATTTTGAGACGTTATGTTTTTTTTTCCCATATGTTACAGCATTGGCCAGTAGGCAATCCTGCAACAACTGTCTGCAATCAACTGCTTGATTGCAAGGTGGCTGTGCTGACCTCTCGGCTAACAACATGTTAGGTTTTATTTAATAATAGTGTATGATTTTCTTATTGCCAAAATTTTATTTTATAATCTTGAAATTTTTGTTCTTGCCTACAGCTTTCCTCTCTATTTCAGTTATATTTCTTCATGTTATCATCAACAATTTTTTTACATAATTTAATAAGAATTCCTGATATTCCATTCTTCTATATAAGTTATTTTTAATATTTTAATTTTTTGTTCATTGCCTAGTCTCAGTTACAAATTAATTGATGAAGTAATGATTTTTGTGCATCAATTTTTAACAAAGTATAAGTTATTTTCTTATTAAATCCCATCAAATCTTAATCATCTAAATCTTTAATTTTTAAAAATATTTTAAAGGTGACATTTAAACTCATTGAAATATTACTGAAGAATGTCTATTGACTGTTAATGTGCTTTGAATTCTCTAGTTATGTCTGATATTTTATTAATGCTCAGATTTAAATATCAACTTTTTTAAAACATCATCATTGTTATTAATAAAAATAAACCTTTTCTTTTTAAAAATATGGCTCCAAATAATCTTTATTATATAAAAAAAAATCAATGAAGTTGTTGTCTCTTTCTTTTGAAATTTTATTTTTATTTTTATGAATTCATATATATTTCGATATATACCTTTCTGACATTTCGACTATTTTCTTGTAGTCATTTTTAAGGATCTCCCTCTATTCTTTATTATTATCATTTCCAAGGATTTCCCCCTATTCTTTATTATTATATAAATAAAGCAAATAGTCGAAATGTCAGAAAGATATATAATGTATTAATATATATATATGGATTCATAAAAATAAAAAGCTTTTTAAAATGGAAAAGGAACGCAACAATTTCATTGATTTTTTTATGAATGAAAAAGCATCTTATTTAATAATAGAATATATATATATATAGTTATTAGACCATTTTTATTAGTTTTTTTAATTATCATTTCTTCTTTCTTGCTTTTGTTTAATAATTTATTTATTTTTTCATTATTCTTCTCAATTTTATTATTTTATTAAACTTGTTTTCGTTTATTTGTTTTTTTAACTACACTTTTTGCATTTTATTATTTTTTCCTTATTTTTCTTCTATCATATCATTTTTTTTAATCTTTTATTTTGTATAAATATTTTTTTATCTATGTATTGTCCATTTATTTATTTATCTATTTCCAATCCATCTATCTATCTATTATTTCTCTCTCTTTGATAAATGTAATAAGAGAACCATACAGTGTGGATCTTTATGGCACTTTCAACAGATATACATAATATTTCACACTACATAGTTCCAATATTATATATTTGTGAAGTCTTTGAACACTAAAATGAGTGCTTAATAATTCTATTTTAGAAACATTAAGATTCACCATTTATAATAAGACTTTATTAATATCTGCCATGAATAAAATTTCATTCTCATAATTAGAATTATCTAAGCTTGTTTCTCTTGTAAATTCTTGGTGACCTCAGATAAAATCCAGATATATTTTGTTTAACTGACTAACACATCATTTTTTGAAAATTTTAAGATTTTAATATTGCAAGTAAAGGATTTTTATTTTCAATGCAATATATATATATATCATGTTATGTAGTTCTAATATTATATATATATATAAATATATATTTATTTTCAATGCAATATATATATATATCATGTTATGTAGTTCTAATATTATATTGTTTGCAAAACTATGAATATTTGCATTATCAAAAAAATAAATTTATTGATTCTAACTTACAAATATTAAGTTGAGCCATTTATTATTATAATTACACTTATAATGAATAAAAATTTATTTTCACTGTTTGTATTAGCTAAAATTATTTTCTTTATATGTTCAGACAAGGTGAGAATCATATTATTTGATTGACAGTTATAAAATTCAGTGAAATTTCAATGTTGTTGATTCTTTACATTATTTTGTGTTTCCACTATTTAGAAAAATTGTTTTTACATTCAGTTTTAGTCTTCAGTGCTTTTGTTTCGTGTTTTCATCTTAGAAACTGTTGTTAAAAACTGTGTACTAAAAAATTAATTTGGAATTATTTTATTTAAACAATTATTAACTAAACATAATAATATTTATTATGTGATCATATATAAATCTGGATTAAGCTTTATTGTTTTGTATAAAATATCAAGATTTGGATGCAAATTTGTATGTTTCTCGCAAACTTCCAATATCACTGCAGCTAGTCATTCACTTACTATCAATTTTTAGTTTAATTATAAAATTATAATTGATTAGACTAGTAAGTGTTTTTTTTCTTTTCCTCTATAGTGAAATAATAAAAATATATTTGATTTTAGTGCATTATTTGAGGTTGTTTTTGTCACCTACTAGTAAAATCAAGTGTCATTCAAAAACAAAGTTAATGGTCAGACAATAAGAGTTCTATTCATTTGCAGCAAGAATGAGTCACATACAAAAAATAGCTATGTTTATTAAATCAAATAATTTTTATCAATTATCATTTTCAAATACATATAGCAATTTGGAAGTCATGATGCAGCAGGACTACTGTGACAACAATATTTTTTAAAAAAATTATTATATGTTTATGGTGTTTTAGTGGTAATGTTGAGCTAAAGAAGACAGATAAGTTTGATCAATTGAATTTTGGTTGAGTGAATAAAACCATTGCCCTGTATGGTTTAATACAGTAAAAGAATGAGACTTTTAAGCTTCTTATTCATGGATTACAACTCAGCTCTGTCTCCTCTGGTGTGCAAACTTCTTATAAAACTTTAAGCAATATTCCATTCAATTTACAGTTATTAATAAAACTGTTGTAATCAACCTTACCCTTGAGTGCTTAGATAATGTGTAATCTTTGTAGCAATTAATTGAATGATTATCTGGAAAATTATGTTTTTCACTTCCTTCAGTGAAAAGATCCTGTAGCTCTGAAGTTATTCACTTTACTAGTGAGCTAACTACTAGGGGCATATAAAAATGTTTCTTTAATTATTTAAATTTAATGTAGATTTTAAAAATGTTTTTATGAATAACAAAAAATAATTTTATATGATTTTTCTTTTAAATTATGAAAGGAATCCATCTTTTATATTGTAAAAGATCGGTATTATCTTATTTATATGCATATTTAACAATTTTTAAAAATTAATATACGATTAGATTTTCTCAAACTTATCCGCTCATAAATATGAATAAGATTATTCACAGAAAATATCAGTATAAAGCGTTAGATGCAGTAAAAATAAAAAATTTTAAAAAAGATTTAAAATTAGAATAAAATGAATTAAAATAAAAGATTAATTTACTAAAAAAAAAAGAAAGTATATTTTGTAAATTTCCTCTTTTTAAAGAATTTGAGATTAAAAAATGCATCACTTTTCTTATAAATATAAACATGAATAAAATTTGCTTATTAAGTAGTCAGTGATTTGGAATTAAATTGAATACTTTTTTTCCTTGCGTTTATTTTACCTGACTTAATTAAATCCAACGATATCTATCATATTATTAAGTTAAAACTGAATTCCTAAATTATATAATACGAATAATTAGAGAAAATTTATTTGAACCCAGACTTTCAAGCACTCTTTAGACATTCTCTGTATCCTATACAACTGATACACAAAACCACATACATGAAGGTTTGCTATTATTGAGATATAGATCTTTAAACAGAGGGCGTTACTGGATATTTGTAATTGTATAATGGTTTGTGTATATATATATATGTCATGCTGAACCAGAATTCATCAGTTGGTCCGTATCATCATATCTCATATATATATAACTAGTGCTCGGTTTATATTAAGATATCAAATCTTCAAACTTTAATGAACAGACTTCAATCTTCTCCACTCTCAACTCTTCAGGCATCCATATCATTGAAAAAATTATGATAATATGAATGAATAAATAAATAAATAGCAGAATAAATATTTTTTGTGTGATTAAGTTTTAATTATACGTGGAAATAAAATAATTTGAATTTTTAAAAAAATATAAATATAAATTATTAATAATAAAATCATTTAATTATATATATTGTAACAATAGATATGTAGATAAAATATGAACGATAATTGATACTCATATACAAGACCACAATATGATAAAAGTGGATAGAAAACAAATTCTATCTTGCGAGAGAAGCTTGCAATGTATAAATATTGACTTGTCAACATGAACGTGGAAATACGAGCATTGATATTTCTAGATTATCTCATGAATAAAAATTATTTACAAAATGCATATATAATGAGAAAGGATAATTTTAGTTAGTTGCAATATTTATGAAATTGAGATGAAATGTGGGCTAATAAAAATTACAATTTTTTGAAAATATTACAAATTTTTCACCTACTAATTTGACAGATTGTTGTTGTTGTTGTTTTTTTTTTTTGGCAAATATTATCTAATTATCATGCATATATCTATGACTGACCAAATAAATAAATAAATATGAGACATAGAAATTAAATATACACAGATTTTTTTCGTAAATTCACTTTTTATTGGATTATAAAATAAATTTAAAAACAAATTATTTTTGAAAACGTTAAGTATACAACATAATATAATTCTAAATTACTTACAACCCTAACACTTTTTATATTTCAAGACTATAATAGTATTTAAAATTATAACTCTGCTTGTATAAAACCATGAATAAGCAATCAAAATTACCAGAAATAAGAAACTCTTAGGAAAAAAAGAAATATAGAGTTCTTTGATATCATTATTTCACTACACTTTTCTATTACAACTGATTTTGCATAAGAATTTTCATGCTTTATTAATTGAATTCCAACTTATAATAATAACACACACATATATGTATATATAATGATATATGTTGTGAGTTCATTGTATATAATTTTGCTTATAAATATACCAAGGTTTCAGTTTATTACACAAGTCATCAATTGGGTGATGAATAGAATATTATAAAAAAAAGTGCCCCTACAAACATTTTTATAATATTCTATTCATCACCCGTTTGATGGCTTGTGTGATCAAGCTAAAATGTGGATATATATATATAAAATAAACATTTTGATAAGCCTCATATTGTGAATGCTGAACTACTTCAAGTTGAATCTCATTTCTCATCTCGCACACAGTCACATTATTATTTAAGATCTAACGGTTTTTCTTTCAAAAGTTAACCTTGATAATGGCGGATGCTAGTCCGTCGAAATATCGGTGCTTAATGAAAAATAATACATGGTACAGCCCAAAAAGTTATAATTTTTCTACATCATACAACCGTAAAAACATTAAATATATATATATAATCAATGTCATACATGTATGAACATGCAAAATATATTTATATTCTGTCTAAAGCCAGACTGTCAAATAAATAAAGATATTATAACCAAGTCCTATCATGTAATCATCATCTGGGATATATTTACAGGGATTGCCAACTTTTACCTTGTGATATAGTAGTTAATGCATTCATCTGTCATGCCCATATCTTGGTATTTAAATTTACATCAGATAGACTTCTTTTCAGATCACAATCTGGATTTTTTTTTAAGTAATTAATCCATAACCACTTAGCTCATCATTTAGTATTGTTTGGTAAATTGCCATCTAGATATTATTAGTTATAGGTAAAAGTTCCACATTAATCTGAATTGGTAAAATAAGTTTTTGCACACTGACATTATAAGCATATATATATATATATATATATATATATATAATTGTAATAGGATAAGAACTTCCTCAAAGAAATGAAGCCCA
Organism: Epiperipatus broadwayi; assembly: GCA_028023455.1. Classification (NCBI taxonomy): domain Eukaryota; kingdom Metazoa; phylum Onychophora; class Udeonychophora; order Euonychophora; family Peripatidae; genus Epiperipatus; species Epiperipatus broadwayi. Next base: position 65,716 of record JAQFVV010013059.1, on the reverse strand, counting down.
TGGCTTACCATTAATTTTTTGTCATACTGTTTATAATATTTATTTTAGCATCTCAATATTTAAACTGAAGTATATCATAAATTTTAATAGTCTCTTTACTTGTTCATATATTTATTTATTTTTCTTTTTTAGAATAATTTGAAACATTTCTAATTTTTAAATAAGGAATGAACAATTTATGTATGTGAGATGTCGAAATTCTCAGAAGGCTTTGCATTTATTGCTTTTCCCATATTTTTTTCACACAAATAAAGTTACCTTTTATTCATTATCCAACTTTTTTTAAAAATTATTTTTATTATTAATATATTAATTTTACTATCAAAAGGATCATATTAGTGTTATTAAAATAAAATAGTGTTTTACGTTTGTTGAATCTATAATCATTTCAAAGGCAGAGCAATTACTGAACTTTGGATACTGGCCACTGTTCAAAATGCAGTAATGTATAAAATAAAATAGATAATACATTAGTTGGCATATTGTAGATTTAATGCTGCTTTAATTTATTTATGCACCAATTAACTCTTCTGAGAATAAAACTCATGTCCAACATTTTCTCATGATTAAATGAATTTAATTTAGAATCACATTTAGAGTTTTTAAACTGACATATTGTGTATCAATAATCATTAGTAATATTAAGCTTTATTAAATTATACTACTAGCTAATACAGTAAAATTTAAGCATCAGATAAATCATATAAGAATAATGTTTCTATGTTTGTGCATTAATAATCAATTCAAAGGCAATTGATAGGAGTGGTTATTGGCTTGAAACATATATTTTATGAAGATTGACCTAGTTTTATAATATAGCAACATAGAGAATAAAAGAGAAAATACGTGATGTATTGAAGATATATGATGAAGAGTGTGCACCAGGGGTAAGATGACTTATTCTATCTTCAAATTGCCTACAGCAATATGTCTCAACCAACACATGTTATGTAGCAACATTATTTAGCTATTTATCACAATCATTTTAAATATATCTGCATCATGAATTAGGACATTAAATGTGGCAGTGTGTCTTGTACTTTCACTATGGATTGTTTTTGGTACTCTTCCTTCTGTTATGAAATATTGTAAACCACTGAAAAATATTCTTGAAACTTAGGGCTTCAATGTCTTACATGATTTAAATTATATAAAATGTTTCAATAGATATTTTGCCAATTTAAAACAAGATTTAATGTTAGCACATTGTTTCATTGTGGGTTAATGTACCATTACATTTCATGTTGCATTCCATGATCTGGACATGCTAGCAACTTAACATTTTTGTGGTGAATTAAATTACATTACTACATAATGACTCAGAGTTGACACTGCAGGAAGATTGGTGAAAAAATTAATAAAGTCTGACTCAGCAATTAGATAGAATTAAAATTAAGATATCTATTGGAGTGGGTAGATTTTCTATAAACTGATATTGATAGCACAAAGAAAAATTCAGCAAATTATAGGTTTAATTTATATTAAAGGAGTTACTGACAAAAATCAGTAGATGACTATCTAATTTTAACATAAAGACTACTTTATCTACTAGCAAAAAAAATTGTGATTTTTTTTCCATAGACCTAAAGGCAGAGTACTTTTGGAATACCAGGGAGGTTATAAAATTCCATGTTTACAATGCTTGAACATAAAAAGCCTTTACTTTACATTTTTTTAGAAATTGGTCCCAAACCTGATTTTTGATAATAAAAAATACTTGGTAATTTGGAAAAGTATGATTTAAGAACCATAAGGGATTTGATTGAAATATTAAAAAGACCAACTGGTTTAAATAGAGCTGATGAAGCACAATGTATTCTGCCCTTATAGAGATCATTTATTTTATCACTTCTAATATAAACTTGAAAACAATTAATGGTGAAACTGAAGAAAATAAACATTTTGTTAATTCATATATTTTGAATGCTCAACTATTTCATACTCAATCTCATCCTCACACTCAATCTCATTATTATGTGAGATCTATCAGTTTTTCTTTGAAAAGTTAACTTGGACAATGGTGGATGCTACTTCATCAAAACGTTGGGAGTTAATCAAAACTAACATACAGTTTGACACAAAAACTATTTTATTTATATCATATAACTGTGAAAACATTAAATATAATATATATTAAAGTATATTATTTTTTATTACTGTTATAATATTATTGCAATAATAATATAAAAAAATTTCTAAAAACATAAAGAAATTATTTAAAGCTATTACATGTGGGACAAAGAAATATAAATAACTCAATGTGTGTATGTGTGTTTATATAAAAAATGAAATATACTAATCTTTCACTAAGGTTTAAAATTTATATCTGGGTTAAAGACAATCTCTAGTTAAACAAAGGATTAGTGATAATCATTACTGTATTAATCCAGAGTAGATGGTGTCAAAGTTGTAGGTGGAGTAAGTATGAGACTTTTAATTCAAAATGTAATAATTTTATTAGAAATGGAGTTCAAATAATTTTTTTTTCCAAATACAATCTTAATGATAATTGTCAAATAACAACTATTGCTCTAATTACATATTTTAGTTTATTGTTATTTTTTGTATATTTGCAAAGTTGATATATTATTTTTAAAAATAGTTTTTATTTTTAAACTTTACATTTATAAGAAATAAAGTGAAAATTTTAAGATATAATGCAGATTAAAAGATGTTTTTTTTTTTAAATAAAAAGTTGGATATGTAATCCAAATAAACACTAGAGCTGTTAAAAAAATGTGTTAGCCAAAATTATCAACTCTTTAATACCTTAATTTGGTTGTAAATCATATGATTTATTATACAATAATCAATTACTCAGCAAAAAAACTAAACACAGTAGTTAAAACAGAATATAGGAATTTAGATGCTATCATATTAGCAAGAACTTAGGGACAATTACATATTTTTTTCTTATCTTTCCATCTTGAGTAGTAAATGAAATGATGTAAGTAAAAATTGACAAAAACTGATGCATATTTAGAATAGTGACAACATTAACAATTTTAATATTCTAAGGTCTATACTTATAGTTAAACTAACAGAAGACATCAGAAATCTCATTAATAAGTTAAAAGAGACAGGATTACAGCCAAATATGAAAAGTTCAATGGTTATGATGACAGGGCAATGTCTAATTTCAAAATTGATGAGGGAGAAAGAAAAATTATTGACAGTTTTTTATCATTCATTAATAACAAAGTATTTACTGTCAATATCTCAGTAAAACCCTGAAAATGATTTATATATATAAATATATATTTAAAAACAAATATTAAAACTATTCAAGCTATGATATTTCCAGAGATTCTCTATGGTTGTGAAAGATATTAAAATGATTTAAAAAGTATAAATGCATTTGAATTATAGTGATAATTTGGTTTTTGAGAATTCAATGGGCAACAAAATATAAACAAATATATCAGATTAGATCATAATTTTCATTTGAAACACAATGATCAGTTTCAAATTGCTCTCCTTTGTTTACATCTTGAGATGATCTAATTAATTAAAAAATTGGTGGTGAAAGAGTAAGGGGCTGATCAAGAGGTAGATAGATACTATTACCATAATAAATATTCCTTTGAATAGCCTGTAAATCAAACATATGATAAGTTACTCTATATAATTACTATTTATATAATCATCAAGATTTATTGCCAACTTTGACAACATGCAATAATTCACTCAATCATCAGATCTGTCTGCTTATTAAACTTGTCTACTTCCAATTTTTCACCCATTAGTATATACTATATGTATTTTCTGAAAAACAAGGTTTTAAATTTTTTGGAGAGTAATACTGCCACTCACTACAATTTATTTAAGAGCTTATATTTAAACCTAGATCGTATAGTTTAATCAAGATCTCTAACATTTGAAATTGCAAGTTTCAAAATTTTTTATCTAATGAAAAGTGTTTTTAAATCCATGCACATAATATATATATATATATATATATATATATATATATATATATATATATATATATATATATATATATATAATTCAAATTCATATCTATCTTTGTAAAATTAATAGTGCTGTTGTATTGGTATTTCCAATGGATTGCAGTTATCACCATCTGGATAAACAAATATTAGTTTTTAAAACATTGTAAAGACTTTGCAAGCAAGTAAAAGAATATGATTGAATGCCCACTTTTAAATATGAAGTGGAATAGGAGAAGATGACAGTAGGTAAACAATTTGATATAAAATTAACATTTATTTTGTTTAAAGGGTTTTAAGATTTTTTCCAAATGGAAAATAACATAGATATGTTGTAAGAGTCCACATTGTATCAACAAAAATTGATACCTGTTTTGATTCTTTTTTGATGATATCACATTCGGATAGCCTAATCCTGGTTATTAGAAAATTCTATATCATAACCAATATTCATAACATAGAATAATGTGCTGGTGATGTGAACTGCTTTACTACATTGGCATCTTCATCTCTCCTAGCACTGATGCAATGATTATTCATACTAAATTAAAAGAGATATGCTAATGAACTCATCACCATCAGTGGTCTTTCTCCATGATATAGTTTCTGGTCATAATACAAATTGTTCTAACATACAATCCTATCCAAATGTGATACCATCAAAAAAATGTAGAGATGCTATCAGAATTTATAAGAGTCATGTTGATAAACTCTAAGTTAACTTCCCAAAACAACTACTAATGTGTTTTATCAGTTTATTCACTTTTGACACTCTATGTTTCTTTTAATATTTTTAAAATATATATATTTTTAATGGATGGACTGTTAATCTTACCTCATATGTTGTTTGAAATATCACTACAATATTTTATCAAAATAAAAATTCTTTAACCAAATAATGGCAAGTATGGGCAGTCAGAATATCAGTTTAATATTACTGTTTATTACACATGGATGAATCCTTGATAATACATCTTTTTTTATTTATTACCCATGAAAATATTTATTTTAATATATATTGTGAGCTTCGGTGACCAGAATTTTTTGTGGTCAGAGCAAAATGGATGCATTTAAACAAGAAGCTGATCTATAAATATAGAAAATAATATCAATAGAATGCATATCTGATATTTTGATGAAGACTTCATCTTCCGAAACTTGTAGTGGTTTCAATGGCTGACATGTCAAATTTTAAAATAATAGTGAAAGTATATCAAATAAGTTTGTGGATCAAGAGTTTTTTAAGAACAATATTCTGATCCATGAAAAAAATCTCATCTTTGAGAATTTGTCAAGAATTTGAAGAGTGCTCCCAAAAACTTGTTTCAACTTTACATACATGTGCATCATATTTAGAGTCTTCTGTAGGGCAGAGCTTGTGCATCTACCTACCATGCCTGCAGTTTAGAGTTCAAATTCAGGCTAAGTCAAATCGTTTCAAGAAGCTTAGGTATCTTATCAATAGCCAATTTAGCTAACCATCTAACCTTGGTCTGTAAATGGGTCTCTCTACTATTAGATAGAAGGTAGAATAAGGCTGAAAATCCACTTAAAACCTTTCTGTGTCGTAATTGGTACGTCCTATGAATACTGTCTTCTTTCTTATTTGTTATGAGGGATAGGTAGAAAGGTTATTGCTTGCAATACGCTGTTTATTTTTTTTTTTTTAAAGTCTGTATTATTTAAAAGCTCCACACACAAAACCTAAATAAATATCACATTATTTTAAAAACAAACGTGATTAAAGGAAATAATTAATTAAGAGAGTAATTGAATGCTTTCTATACATTACCAAAAACTTTAAGAAATCTGTTTTTTTCTTTTGTCAGATATTTAATATACGTCACATACAAATTTTATTTCTATTAATTATAGAATAACTATCTAGAAAAAATATATATTGGCTTATTAAGTGAAAATACAAGTAAAATTATTAAATACGATATTGATTTTGAAATATATAATACTGTGATTATTTTCATCATAAAATTATGATTGGTAGTTACAATGGTTTGAGAGAGAAAAGAAAAGATATAACCAGTGAGCAAGCACATATACAAGCCGAAGACTCATTTGTTAAAAAAAAAATCAATGTAGTTGCACCTTGAAAATGATTGTAATTGAGTAATCAATCATTACAACGCATGAAAAGTCAGATGGTATTTTATCCCGTTTACGACTTTTTTCACTCTTTATAATTGTATTTATTTAAAAGTAGAGCTAGTTAATGTATTGATTTTTAAAATTGCATAATGAAGGATCATTTTAAATTTCCTTTAATTCAATTAACAACTTATGCTTCATTTATAAAATAGAACAAATGCTACTATTTGTGATTGCTATAAAGAGAAATTATTGGGTCTCTTGAATAAAGTCTACCTACAGAAGCAGAAGGCAATTTCCAAAGTAAATTTAATAAAAAAAAATTAACAATAAATATTTGTTTAAGATATCCCCCCCCCCTCTTTAAAAATAAATATTATTAAATTGATTTACATTTTTGTATAAATATATTTAAAAGACGACAAAGAATGGTTTTATCAACTCATAAATTACGACTAATTTTAAAAAATTTCAAAAGTTTTATGCAAACAAAGGCAGCTTTTATAATTTAAATATATTCTCTCGGTGGTGTGTGTATATATATATATGCATGTGTGCGTCTATATACGTTCGTGTGATGTAGAGCAAATCCTTAAAAATGATCCATACTGAAATATATAAAGAGAGGGGTTCAACATTGTTACAATGTTGCCCATTATTAAAATGGTTTAACATCTTTATAAAATCTTTGTTTAAAAAAAAAAATCAGTGATATAGATTTTCAGATGCTTTTTACACAGCAATAGAGAAATTTTAAATCATTCAAACTGTTACTTCTTACTGATCATAGATCATAAACAATATCATTCACGTTAGTCTTCAATTGCATTATTGTTGTTCACTATTACGATTAAATGTTTTTATTATCAGATGTCTTTCATTGCAAAACTACTCTGTCATAATCATTGTAGTATGTGCAATGTTTATTCAATATAAACCTGCCACATTAATATAGTTATATATTGAACTAGATATCTCTACCAATAAAATATGCTACTATACTAGCGTCCCACTTTTTTCCTATCACACTGTATATATATATTATTTTTAAAAAGCAGCTAAATATTTCCAATCTTTATCGTTTTTGTTTAACTGATTAGAACACTTTTGAGAAACTCCTACCATTTATAGATATTACGTTTGTCCTTTGCTTTTAATCAGCGCCGCCCTTTGAATTTTGAGGCCCCGGGCACAAATATGGAATGAGGCCCCCAGTAAATAAATAATTAACATCTTTAATTTTTAATACAAGAAAGGAACATATACAACATTTATTCTTATCTAAATAGCAATATAATTGATTAAAAATAAGGTAGCGGTGTATTGGTTAACTAGTGATCAGGACCCCGGGAATGCGTCCGATTGACCGATCTTAGAGACGCTACTGCTTTTAATAAGATCATATAATTAAATGAAGTAGGCAAAACTTTTGCTAAACAATATCATTTATAATTGTTTAAATGGATAAGTAAAAATAAACATCCACACTTGAAGTTGTGATTTGAAATCACATACTGAGCTCTTGGGCAATAATCCAGGTTTGAATACAAGTATAGAAATGCGTCATTTTTGTTTATTAAATTCAGATTTGGTAGAAGGCAGCTGTCACATTTTTAAAATAGTCTTCTGATAAACAGAAGATCATTTTCAGTTCACAATAGAAATCTTTTTCTTTTCATGTGAAATGAAACTTTTTATAACATCTATAAAAATGAGGTTGCTCTGACTCTACTAATTGAGTTTTTGAATGTAAAATAATTTGAGTGCCCTTATTCACAACTACATCAAAAGAAAAACTTTTTAAAATATAGTGCTATGGTCAACAAATAATATTAGTGATATATTTAAGATCCTATTGTAATACAGAAATAATAATAATCGTAAAAATACTCATAAAAATAGTATTGTTTCCTAATTAAAAACCTTATAATACAAAAACTTCACATATCTATTACATTAAAATAAAGATAAAATATATTATAAATTCAAAGTCAGTAAAAGCATGAGCTCTCCTCAACTCGTAATGAAAGCCATCTCATCATCATCGCCATTTTCAACCATTATCAATCCATTGCAGGATGAAAATTTCTCCAAGTCCAATCCACCTTCTCCAAACTCTAGCCTCTCTTCTATTTATCACTCCAGCACACTTCCTTATTTCATCCATCCATCTCCTAAGTGGTCTATTTCTAGGACTTTTATGATCTCTTGAAATCCAGTTTAAGATCTCAACTGTTTATCTATTATCATATTTTCTAGCAATATGTCCAACCCAACTCCACTTCAGTATCTTAATTCTATCTAAGATGCCAGCATGTCTTCTCTCACCCATGTAATTCATTTTTAATCTCATTTTTTTACTAAATTTAATATTTAATATAAAATGATTATTATTTAAAATTCATATCATATTTTAAAATATTTTGTTTTTCCTATCAGTGAATCTAAATTTATCTTACTTCTCCAAATTAATATGACATCTTTAATCCCAGATGAATATTGAGTAGTTATCTAGATATGTCATGGCCAGCTATCTGGATAAAAAAAATCATAAGTTTTTTTTGTAATTAGCAAAAATCTTTGAAGTTTTACAAAATTATGAAATCAAGTGGATGCAAAGACCCTTATGCATCAAGTATTTATATATAATAAACAACTATGGGTGTTTAATATGATAAATAGTAACCCAAAAACTAAATTTCAGACTTCGTCATTCACTGAAAACAGTGCTTTTCCAATCTCAAGTTTAGAATTCTTCAAAATTTGAAATTGATTTTAATAAGTCTTGCTACAATACCATCTAATAATTCATTTACTATATAATTAATATCATTTACTGAACACTCATAACTTTATCCTTTTAAACCATATTTTTCAGACACTGTCTGATTTTGTTTTTCATATTGCAATAGTTTTCATATATTATTTTAAACATTTTTAGGTTTTTTTCTTCTTTTTTATCATCATGGACCTATTAAATATTAGAAAATAACTTTTCCATGAAAATTAGTATATATAAATTCTTGATTACTAAAATGGCAACATTGTAAAACTCTATATGTTAAACATGCAGTTACCTGAAGACCAAAACAATCACACTTAAGGTAAATCATCAGTCATTCTTAATTAACAATTTTACCTGGAGACAAACTTGTGGCATATCCATTATAATGATTGATCTATTCTAGGATGTGGTTGTAATATAATAAAACTGATATGAGGGAAGCATTTAGAAAAATAAAAAAACTTGAAAAATGTCTCAAGAGTGCAATAACCATTCCTCCTTTCACAAGTTATTAAAAGTTAATAGAAACCAAATAAGGTTGATGAATGGAAAAATATTGAACTGTTAACATGGACATGGAGATTCATATGTTTTATACTACTAATTTACCCGATGAAAAAATTTATTCACAAAATGCATGCATTGTAAGAGAGTGTGGTGTGCTGGTGATGTTTGGGATATGACAGAGTTGAGATAAGAGATGCATTAATAAAAAAACAAAACTTGAAAAAATCTTTGCAGTGCTATGACTATTCAAAGATGTTCCATAGTGCTGAATAGAAAAATATTAATTCAAAAACACAGGCATGAATATTCAGGTGCTTCATACTCTAACTCAACTGACTTGTGAATATTATTCATGAAATACATACATAATGAAAGAGGCTGGTATAATTTCTGCATTTGTTGGTAGTTATAATATAGAAAAGATAAGATGAAACTGATAAAAACTAAAGCTACATGATACTATAATTATTGGTTTATTACATTAACTTTATTTCACATTTATACATGTAATAATTTTATTAAGAAAATCTCTTTTAGTTATTAGTAGTTCTTGTTTTAATCATTGCCATGACTAATGTTTCTAGGATGTTATAATCCATTACAAAAACTTTGAATATTGCCCAAAATTATGTGTTTAATTAATTTAATTTTCACGTTTTTGACTTTTTGAGTTATTTTTAATATATTTTGTATTTCTATCTTTCATATGCTTAATATTGTTCTCTAAAATCACATTAAACTCATTTTTATCTCTATGTTATGCTAGGCCTTCTTATGTTTTTTTTTAACTTCAATATGCTGCCTCTCTGCAACCAGGAAAACCAATACAGGAGTTATAAGCTTAAATTACCTTCAAAGAAAAACAACCAAAATAAAAGTTATGATAGATTAATGAGAAAACTGGTTTAGCCTCAGGAATTGTCAATTAGTAGCAATTGATAATTTCTTGGTAACATCAAAGGATTTCTGTTTATATGGATATGATCTCATTTCTATTTTTTATTTTATTATATATATATATATATATATATATATATATATATATATATATATATATATATATATATAATAATATTGATATGATATATATATATATATATATATATATATATCAGGGAAGAAGCATCCATGTATTGAATGGAATGAGTGCTTCCATAGAAAATTCATTAAAACTTTGAAAAGCTTTAATTAAAATTCAATTTTAAAAATTCACTTTCAATTTTTTTACCAACAGTTGAATTGTTTTTATGTACACAAAAAATGAATTTGAGTAATGCATCTTGTTTGATTATAGGAAGTTCAAACAATGCTAAGATCTAATTTACAGTTAAAACTTTTAAGAATGTTAAAAGGATTTGGAAAATAAAAATATATTAATAAATTATTATCTATATTTAAACTAATCACAGTAAGCAATTCAAATTTATTATTTTTTGTATGGAATTACTGTTGACTTTTTTTTTTTTTGCTAATGGTTGAATTGTTTTTATATACGCAAAGAATGAATTTGACTAACACATTCTCAGTTGATTATAAGAAGTTCAATTGAACAATGCTAAGATCTAATTTACAGTTAAAACTTTTAAAAATGTTAAAAGAATTTGAAAGATAAAAAATATATTGATAATGTATTCTCTGATTTACAGATAACAGAGTTTCAGATTTCATCATTGATATAATAAACTTAAAAACTGCAACAAAGCAATTGACTAATAAAATTTCTACTGAGACTAGAGAATTTGTGAAGAAAAGAAGAAATATAAAGATATATAAAAATGATGCATCAAAAAGTATTGAATACCTCAAATTTTATAAAATGGTGCAGAAAAGAGTTGAAAATGATATAAGAAAGTATAACTGTGTACTAGCAAGAAAAGCTGTAGAAGAGAATAAAAGCCTCAAGAGTGTAAAACATTTTGGTATTGGTAGGAAATTTATATCTGCAATAAGGAAAAAAGATGGAACTGTTACTAAAAAGAGAGATGGCATCATGAAATGGATAAAAGATTTCTATCAAGAATTATATAGTAATAAAGAATAAGTACCTCCTATATCTATTATATCTTCCAAATTGCCCAGAATTTTAAATGAAGAAGTGACACATACAATTAAATTTATGAAGAAATGAAAGGCTCCAGGTAATGATGGAATTATAATTGATACATTAAAAGAAGCAGGTGAAGAAATAGAAATTTTTTAGCAAAGTTATATACCAAATGTCTAAATGATAAAGATGTACCAGATGACTGGAAGAATGCAGTATTAATATTAATATTTAAAAAAGGTGATAAAGAAGATATTAAAAATTGCAGACCTATCATCCTTTTATCAGTTTTGTACAAAATTTTTACCAAGATAATTACAACTCGTCTATAAAGAACATTGGATTTCCACCAACCAAGAGAACAAGCTGGATTTAAAAGTGGTTTAGTACAGTAGATTATATTCAGGTATTGAGAGAAATTATAGAAAGGACAAATAAATATGAGCCATTATGCTTTGGATTTGTAGATTATGAAAAGGCATTTGATTCTATAAATATTTCTTCAGTGATTAAAGCATTGGATCATCAAGGTATAGATCCAGGATATTGTCATATTTTAAAAAATATTTATAAAAATGCAACAGCAACAATTAGATTATATAACGATACTAGAAAGTCAACATTGAAAAGAGTGTAAGACAGGGTGACTCCATATCTCCAAAACTTTTTACAGTAGTGTTGCAAGAAGTGTTTTGTGGATTAAAATGGGAAATAAATGGAGATTATTTAAGTCATTTAGATTTTGAAAATGATGTAGTTGTTTTTGCAAATAATGCTTTAGAGCTGCAGGAAATGTTGCAGGTTATCAGATGAAAGTAGGAAAGTAGGACTAAAAATAAATGTTAAAAAGACTAAAGTAATTTTCAATGGATTTTTTCAAAATATGAAAATAAAGATTGATTATGATGAGTTAGAAGAAGTTAACAGCTACAAATATCTTGGTAATATTATTAATACAGATGGAAACATAATGGATGAAATTAATCATAGAATTAAACTTGGTTGGAGTGCTTTTGGTAGAAATAACTTGATACTAAAAGTAAATATGCCTATGTGTTTGAAAAGAAAGGTTTTTAATAAATGTGTTTACCAGTTCTTACTTATGGATCTGAGACTTGAATACTTAATAGAAGAGCAACACAGAGACTTCAGACCACTCAAAGAAATATAGAGAGCAGCATGTTAGGAGTAACAAGAAGAAATCAAAAATGCAATATACGGGTAAGAGAACAAAGAGGTATTATTGATCTCATTCAAAAAATTAAAAGACTGAAGTAGAGTTGGGCTGGACATTTCACTAGAAGAGATGGTATTAGATGGACAATTGAAATCTCAAACTGGATTCCAAGGAATTGAAGATCAAAAAGAGCCCACATATGAGATGGATGGATGAAATAAAAAAGTGTGCAGGGGTAATGTGAAGGAGAGAAGCTAAAGATTGGATAAGATGGTTTGAACTTGGAGAGACCTTCATTCTGCAGTGGATTGATAATATTTGATGATGATAATGATAATTATTAAAAGCCTAAAACTAAACTAGTCAATAAATTTTCAAAATTGCCCCAAATTCACAACACAACCAGATTAGCCCAAAAAATAAATTCTGAAACACAACCAATGGTTCTTTATGTGTGAGAAATCTGCTTGTGCCAGTGAAACCATTGGTTGTGTTTTAGAATTTATATTTTGGGCTAGTCTGGTTGAGTTGTGAATTTGGGGTAATTTTTATTATATATATGTCTAATGATTTTTAATGAAAATGTAAACAATTTCACGGCTTATAAAACACATAACACAGAATATAATGGAATAAAAAACTATAAATGAAGGTATTTTATGATTTATTTTTAGTATTATGTTTATAAAATTTCATTTATTTAGCTTTTATAAAAAAATACCATCTTTAGTCTGTTGGACTTCAGATCAATATTTCATAACTTCTATTGACATTTTCATCAATATTTATGGTGTGATTTCTAATCTTCAAATATTTTTTCTAATAATAATTTTATATAGTTATTGGCAAATAAATATTAATAATATAAGTGATTAAAAAGTTTTAACTACTTATTCATTTGAAAAACAATATTAATTCAATAATTTTAATATTCTGAACATGCCTAATAACATTTTTCATGCATAATAGTCTAAATGCAGTATGAAATTTTAAATAATTTAATTATATATTGGAATTTTTGTTTTTCCATCATGTCTTAAAGTATTTTTAACAATTTAATTATAAATTCTATTCTTTTTTAGTTCTTATATTCACTGACCTTCTAATGTATATATTAAATAATCCCTAAAAAGTAAATTTGCCAATCAATATTGATTTTATACATAAAACAGTTATATATAAGATCTAGAAGCAGACCACATGTGAGTTGGATAGATGAAATAAGGAAGTATCCTGGGGTGTGATGTGGAGAAGAGAGGTTAGAGATCAGAGATGTTTTGAACTTGGACAGACCTTCATCCTACAATGGATCGATAATGGTTGTAAATGATCATGATAATATATATATATATATATATATAAATGCAGCATAAATGAGTAAACAAACATATATCCTGATATGATATGATTAAAAATATCTTATACTTAAATAAAGCCAGACATTTCTATGCATAAGCCATATGCTTTGAGATTTTTATCCAATAAAATATTCCTATTCTATAAAAAAATATATAATTTAAAAATAATAATTATATTCTTCACCATTATCTCTGTCTAAAGTAAAATCATAAAATAAATTCTCCCAATACTGACACACTTTTTTTTTTTCATTTAAAATTTTTAAAAAAGTATTTTTCTAATTTCAATCTGCATATTTCTATGCCTATTATAAAGAACTAAACGTTTTTTGTACCCCCATATTTTTTTCATTTTTCTTACAATTTTTTCCAAATCTTTTTCAATATGTTACATGCAATAAATATATGTTCAATACTTACCATCTTCACATAAATTGCAACAACACTCAAAATTGTTATCCCATTTGTGCCTCATTTGATTAGAATTCAAAGCTCCTTACTTTAATCCAGTTAATAATAATCTTTTAAAATTATCATACATCCATTCATATTTCATGTATTTTTTTTATTTTACATAACTTTAAGCTATTTTTATTCATTTTCTATATCTCTATCTTTTTCTCTAATCAACTTATCTGTTCTCTTTTTCCATCTTCACAATTATACTCTATAATAAATTTCTTTTTTAAAAATAAAAGTACTTAGAAATAAATTGTCATTTAATTTTGTATATGGCTTTAGCCTATTAGATATGTTATGAACTCCACATAAACCTATTATATACTGTTTTATTAACTTATTTCCATTTAAAATTATAATATTACAAACAATTTTGATTTGCTTTCAATTTTATTTATTAACAGTAAATTCCACTTATTGAATGTCACAACTCATGCCTGAATCATAACTACCTATTTCTTTTTGAATTATAGCTAAAACTTTTTAGTTTCGTGGCCAAAGAAAGTATCTCATATCCTAGTGTTAAATTAGATACCACCATCAATTTTAAAATGATTCTTTGTAACTCATTATAAAAATCATCTCAGATTATTTTAAAACCAAACAAACATCATGTGATCCCAACTTATACAATGCTGATCAGCATCATTTTTTTACCACATTTAAATCTGAATTATTTGCATTTCGTATCTTCCATTAAGCTAAATAAGTAATCTTGCTCTTCTGCCTTATACACCATCAATTTCCTCAATGTTGCTCATCCACATTTGTGCTTTGGTAGTAAAATATATAAATCAATAAATGTCAGATGGTAGTACTTAATAAATCCACATCCAGTGCTATCCTATCCAGTATTTCCAGACAAGTTTTTAACATCTGGCTTTCATCTGTGAAGAAATTAGTCTGGGAATCTTGAAGAAGACAATCCTGGATATGTATATTTATTAAGCACTACCATCTAACATCTAGTGATTAGTAAAGTTGGCACTAGGTGGCATAAATATAAGAAAAAATAATTTTCATTTTACTTTTTTTTTTTTTTTTTGGTCTCAGTTCTAATTTCCAACCATCCATACAATTTCTACCTCCATTCAACAAAGTATCTAAATATCTATACTCCTCTACTTCTTCAGGACAAATATTCCCCATTTTTATCTTCAACTTTATTTTTTCTATTAATTATCAAAATCTTAGAATTTTTTCACTGAATTTAATATTTATATATATATTTGTATTTCTGCACACTTCAACAACAGTTCAAAACTTTTTATTCCATTTGCAAAAAAAAAAGGAAAGGGGGCAGAAAGAGGGGGAGAAGTGATATATTATGTACTCTTCTGCTTTCAACAATAAGAATTTCGACTTCTATCTCCAACAAATCTATCTCAATCTTCAATACACAAATAAATAATAAAGGTGATAATAAACATCCCTGTTTCAACACAATTTCAAATTTAACTTTAATAAATTCCATATCTCTTAATTGATATTTAAAAAAATCCATATTAAGATTTTTAATCACTCTTAACAATCCCAAATCTATTTCTGTATTTTCAAGATGAATCCATATTATATTTCTATCCAATAGATCATAAAAATAATATAAATGGCTTTTTGGTAAGATATTTCAATTAATTAGGTAACAATTAATACATTTCTTCCTATTTATCCAATTAGTTCTAATAATCTTTAGCTATACAACCTAAATTCTTACACCTTTTCATTCTTTTAGAATTTACCGGTAATAATTTCTGTTCCGATATACAATTTGTCATTATTGTTATAACTTCTATATTATAAAAGTATTGAATTTTGTTGTGTTAAGAAGATAGGGGCCACTTGTGCACAACTACTTATACAATAGAACTATTAAAAGACAACAGAAAATCTCATGTAAGTATTCTGATAACCCACCCCTCACAATTGCTGATACATGTAGACTTTTACATAGCAAATGCTTTAATTTCATTAAAAAATACTCCTATTACTATTTTCTTTAAAGTAAACATATATATGTTTTGTTTGTTACTTTTATTATCAATTCGCTGATATATAATAGCACAAAATATTAGAAATAAAGATTAAATATGTCTTTAGTTACTGCAAGCATTAGAAAGAAACATACATTATTTCTATCTAATATGGTTTAATATTGGAAGATTTCGGAGTCAAAGATGCCAGGAATGTTTCTTAATTGAATAAAGTTTTTTAAAAAATCTATGTTATCAAATGAAAGGAATTGCTTTGTTCAATACTCTATTTGGATGCTTGAATATTCATGATCTCTCAATTCAGTACAATTAAACTATATATATATAATCAATAGATTGCGTTTTACCAAAAACATCGTCAAAGCGTATGTTTGTTTACATAAACGTCAGAGTAAGCATTCACTATCTCTTTCATTAGTTCCACCTTCAGATCATGATTTCAAGCTGATTTGCTATCATCAGTGAAGGATAGGAATAAGAAACTAGATCTAAACACTAACTCCAAGCATTTATGAAACAATTTCTATGCAGCTTGAAAGCGTGAATCTTTTAGACACATAAGGTCTTCAAGCTCAGCATAGCAAGCCAGATAGCTATATGGAACTGATATCAGTTCAGTTTCATCACGTAGTAGAAGCCTCCGCAATATATATCATTGCAAGAAAACTTCAAAGGTACATTTATGAAAAACGAAAAAACAAGTTAAACTTGCTAACGCTTGTATTTATCATCAATAGATGGCGTTTTACCAAAAACACCGTCAAAGCGTATGTTTGTTTACATAAACATCAGAGTAAGCATTCACAATATCTTTCGTTAGTTCCACCTTCAGATCATGATTTCAAGCTGATTTGCTATCATCAATGAAGGATAGGAATAAGAAACTAGATCTAAACACTAACTCCGAGTGTTTATGAAACAATTTCTATTCAGCTTGCAAGCGTGAATCTTTTAGACACGTAATGTCTTCAAACTCAGCATAGCAAGCCAGATAGCTATATGGGACTGATATCAGTTCAGTTTCACCACATAGTAGAAGCCTCTGCAATATATATCATTGCAAGAAAAATTCAAAGGTACATTTATGAAAAACAAAAAAGTTAAACTTGCTAACGCTTATATTTATGATCAATAGATGGCGTTCTACCAAAAACACCGTCAAAGCATATGTTTGTTTACATAAACATCAGAGTAAGCATTCACAATGATTTCAAGCTGATTTGCTATCATCAATGAAGGATAGGAATAAGAAACTAGATCTAAACACTAACTCCGAGCATTTATGAAACAATTTCTATTCAGCTTGCAAGCGTGAATCTTTTAGACACGTAATGTCTTCAAACTCAGAATAGCAAGCCAGATAGTTATATGGGACTGATATAAGTTCAGTTTCACCACATAGTAGAAGCCTCTGCAATATATATCACTGCAAGAAAACTTCAAAGGTACATTTATGAAAAACAAAAAAACAAGTTAAACTTGCTAATGCTTGTATTTATGATCAATAGATGGCGTTTTACCAAAAACACCATCAAACTGTATGTTTGTTTACATAAACATCAGAGTAAGCATTCACTATCTCTTTCATTAGTTCCACCTTCAGATCATGATTTCAAGCTGATTTGCTATCATCAGTGAAGGATAGGAATAAGAAACTAGATCTAAACACTAACTCCAAGCGTTTATGAAACAATTTCTATTCAGCTTGCAAGCATGAATCTTTTAGACACGTAATGTCTTCAAACTCAGCATAGCAAGCCAGATAGCTATATGGGACTGATATCAGTTCAGTTTCACCACATAGTAGAAGCCTCTGCAATATATATCATTGCAAGAAAAACAAACATATGCTTTGATGGTGTTTTTGGTAAAACGCCATCTATTGATCATAAATACAAGCATTAGCAAGTTTAACTTGTTTTTTTGTTCTTCATAAATGTACCTTTGAAGTTTTCTTGCAATGATATATATTGCAGAGGCTTCTATTATGTGGTGAAACTGAACTGATATCAGTCCCATATAGCTATCTGGTTTGTTATGCTGAGTTTGAAGACATTATGTGTCTAAAAGATTCACGCTTGCAAGCTGAATAGAAATTGTTTCATAAACGCTCGGAGTTAGTGTTTAGATCTAGTTTCTTATTCCCATCCTTCACTGATGATAGCAAATCAGCTTGAAATCATGATCTGAAAGTGGAACTAACGAAAGAAATAGTGAATGCTTACTCTGACATTTATGTAAACAAACATACAATTTGACGGTGTTTTTGGTAAAATGCCATCTATTGATCATAAATACAAGTGTTAGCAAGTTTAACTTGTTTTTTGTTTTTCATAAATGTACCTTTGAAGTTTTCTTGCAATGATATATATTGCAGAGGCTTCTACTATGTGATGAAACTGAACTGATATCAGTCCCATATAGCTATCTGGCTTGCTATGCTGAGTTTGAAGACATTACATGTCTAAAAGATTCATGCTTGCAAGCTGAATAGAAATTGTTTCTTAAACGCTTGGAGTTAGTGTTTAGATCTAGTTTCTTATTCCTATTCTTCACTGATGATAGCAAATCAGCTTGAAATCATGATCTGAAGGTGGAACTAATGAAAGAGATAGTGAATGCTTACTCTGACGTTTATGTAAACAAACATACGCTTTAATGGTGTTTTTGGTAAAACGCCATCTATTGATCATAAATACAAGCATTAGCAAGTTTAACATGTTTTTTGTTTTTCATATATATATAAAATAAATAAAATCCATTAATTAAAAACAAAATTGTAATTATAATTGAAATAATAAATTTAACGGTTTACAAACTATTACAAACAAGCCTTAAATCCACAGAAATACTTTTGGTTAATTTCTTAAACCTGTTCCAAACAATATTAATAAATTAGTCAATAATTCTAAGGATGTCATACCTGTCAAACAGAAAAGTAATGTCATATATCAAATTTTTTGTGATTGTATGCTATCATATATAGGTGAATCTAGGTGCAGTATTGAGAAAAGATTGAGGGAGCATGAATTGTTATATAAGTGTGTAAAAAGTAAAAATAATAGTGATTTAATGTCTCCTTCAGTTTTCTTTGATCATGAAAAATCATGTAAATGTAAATTTAAATTTGATTTGAAAATGTGAAAATTCTTTATGAAGAGAGAAACCATAGTAAAAGAAAAATTAAAGAGGCAATTTTTATAAACAGGAATAAAATGCATTTAATAAATTGACAATCTGCTAACATTATTTAATATGAGATTCATGGGATTTGAATTGATGATGTTTGCTTCCACTTTTTATTTATTTAATGGCAGTTGGGGCAGGTTTAAGAAATTAACTGAAAGTACTTCTGCAGATTTAAGGATTGTTTGTAATAGTTTGTAAACCCGTTAAATTTATTATTTCATTTATAATTACTATATATATATAATTAGATTCCAACCAATCACCACCTAATATATATATATATATATATATATATATATATATATATATATACACACACACCATAGTATTTCCTGAATATGAACTGCTTGTTCACTATCATTGTAATTAATTCAAGTGCAGATCTTGAATCTACATTGTAACATATCTGATAACAAACAATTGGAGTTTGCACAATTATATATGTCTTCATAAAACTTAATTCTTTATTCAGTCACAAGATGAGTCCTTACATCTTACAAAATTTCAGATTTGTTTTGATTATAGTACTTTTATGTATAGAATAGTTCTTCAATATTCATAGCATATGTTTCCAAGTCTTGTGGCAGATACTCAAATTCAAGATGGTAGAAAACCATGTAACATATATTGTTTAACACATATGCACACTATAAATCTCCAATATGAAGACAAAAAAATAGACTAGTTTCCCTTAAGTGTCTAAAGTTGTGCAAAAATTAAGAAAAATATGTACCGATAAGTGCAACATCAGTTTACAGTCACCTTCATCTTTAACTCAATTGTTAACTCAAAAAATAAAGGCTGCACATGAAGTAATATACAAAATTGTGTGTAAAGAGTTAAATTGCTTAAAGGCTTACTATGGAGAAATAAAAGCTAACCTATCCACAAGACTGGCCCAGTATAATTACCTCTACAACCAGGCTAAGAAATGCAGTGAACACTCATCTATATTTTTATATCACAAGCTATAGTCAGGCCACAATGGTGATCTCTTTAAGGTTAATATCATTTGTTCTGAGAGAGCTGATAGAAAGAGAAAGGTGAAGGAGACTTGGTTATAACTAAAGATATGCATGCCATAAATAAAAAAGAAACTAGCACCTCTCTTTCTAAAAACTGTCATCTATAACATTCTGTACAATTATTAGAATGTAAATTAACTTGTAAAATTCAATTTTATACTCATTCAATTTATAATACACAAAACAACTTTAAAATGAGAGCTGAACAAACTTTAATCATATAATACTATAATTATGATTTATTTTAGTATTGAAAGTGCTCAACTGAATAAAATAAATATTTGTTTCATGAAAAAAAATGTGTTTTGCTGTTAAATGCATAAACATTTACAATTAATGTGGAAAATAGATAAAATAAATTGGTACTGATTTAGTATGTGCTCACCACCATTTTGAGTTCTAAGGATTACCCAAAACCACTGCTGACACTTCCAAATGATAAATGATATTGAATAATCAATTGTGGTTTTTGGGTGGTCCTTAGAACTCAAAATGGTGGTGAGTGCACTATAAATACTAAAATATGAATGTTATTAAATAATGATGATGCAACACACTGGAGTATGCAGAGAGGGGGAAGGATAGTTTGGCCAGCACAAAATGCCAGAATATGCAGGAAGGGGGAAGAATGCAGAAATCTGATCAAACCAGGCTTACAATTTCCAAATACTAAAATATTATAACTTCTAAAATATGAGTTATGCTATATGCCCATATGAAATAAAGCACACTATTTTTACTTGCTTATAATTTCTAAAATATGATTTTAAAGTACTTAAACAGAAAAATTAAAGGAAATAAAATGAACACATATATTAATTTAAAAAACCACATGTTCAATAAACATAAAATTGATCAAAGCTCATGTTGAAATAAGATAAATGTTGAATAAACTTAGAAACAATTTGCCATAGTATATTAATAATATCTTAATATTACTTTCGTAATATCTTAATATTACTCGAAAGAATAATTGTCTAAAGTAAAGAATATTAATTTTACAATTAAAAATAATAATAGAACAGATTTTTTTGCCTAAGCTAGCAAGGTTGTGCACTTAATTTCTCACTTGTCATTATTACCTGATGGATGGATAGAAAGAATCTAAATGAGAGAGATTTATTCATTAAATTTCTCAAAGATGATAATTCTACCTACCATCAGTGAAAAGGTTATACATCTGCCAGTTAATAATGGCATGTGAGAAATTAAGCACACAATATTACTCGCTTTTGGTAAAAAAAAAATATGATTTATTATTTTTTTATTAATTCGGCATGTGAGAAATTAAGCACACAACATTACTCGCTTTCGGTAAGAAAAAGTATGATTTATTAATTTTTTATTAATTGTAAAATTAATATTCTTTACTTTAGACAATTATTCTTTTAACTAATGTTAAAATAAAATGCAATTTATTATTAATTGTTTAAATATGTTTTGGAAGTTGTTTCTACTATTATTCAATATTTATGTTATTTCAACATGTGGTTATTCATTACTCCCATTATTTATATTTTGTATATTTAAGTCGTGGTTTGATCAAGTATAGTTGTATGAAATTTGTGCTTTAATTTTTTTATTATTGCTGTTAATTATGATTAAAAAACAAATAGTCATATCATGACCACGTGTGGATTATTCGATGTCATTTTTCAGTTGGATGTGTCAGCAATGGTTTTAGCTCGTCTTTAGATTTCAAAATGACCATGAGCACAAACAAAATTGGTACCAATAAATTCTTATAGAATATATAAATATTGCATATAAACATACACACTCAATTAAAAATAAAATTAAATAAAAACACAAGTTTATTAACATCTATAAATTAATATCTTATCATGAATTATATTAATAATTTTGCCAATAGTTGAAATTCATTTACTATAAAATAGGCTAGGTTTAGATCAAAAGGAAGATGCTATGGATAATTTTATTCTTTAATAACTTACATTAAAGAGAACTGATGAGTGCTGGTTCAGCACAAAATGCATCTTGGGGGTCATTTGTCTTTTATTATATCTTTATTTAAATGAATTTAAAAAGAACAGGGAAGTATGGAGGTGTTTATTATATCTAGGTACTAATTTAACTTCATTTTATGATTCCATTTGGAAAAACGGCCTTTTTCTAAAAGTTTCTAAATCTTTAAATGCAGGAAAACCATTAATTTATTTGACAAAATATTGTTCAATAAAAAAAGTCAAATGATACTAAATGACAGTCATAGCAGACACAAAATTATTAACCTTAAGATGTAGTTATTTTATCTATATAATATAATCATTAGTGATCATTCAGAAACAGGATGCAAAAAATACAACTAGGGGATGATACTATTTCTTTGATTTCACAAAAGAGAACTTTTTTAAAAAAATATTTTTTTTTTAAATTGGGATCTTATTTCTAATGCAATATGTGCATCTTTTCATTTTAAAAAAACAAGGAAACACTTTGAAATTTGAATATATTACTTTTGCAACAATAGAGTGAAACCCAATCCCTACCCCATGCTATGTATGAATAACATTTAATTATTTTTTAAATCTCTCATTTAACTAAGATTACATTTAAAATAATTTCTATAAATAATATCTCCCTAAAGTTAGTGTTTTGTCATGATTGGCTAGTACCCAGTTGCTATCCAAAGAGATTAAATCCTTCACTGAGGTTTGCACACCAAATCCACATGTTTTCAGTAAGGAGGCAAGGCAGACAGCAATTACTTCTATCAGACTGAATGATTTGAATCTAATATCAGATACCACACTACCAGTACATGTCAACCTGGAAATAGTGCTAGTGCTGACTTGTGATGCATCACCAGTAGGAATGGGGGCAGTATTGTCCCATAGGAATAATGATAGATTACACAGTCCTATTGCTTCTGTATCACAGTGCCTCTCTAGAGCTGGGAAAAACTAGGCTCAAATAGATAGAGAGGCCCTGACTATGATCAATGGTATCAAAAAGTTCCAAGACTACCTATATGGTAGACCATTATTTATACTCCAAATAGATCAGAAACCCCTTGTGGGGATTTTTGCATCTGATAAAGAAATCCCACTGCATGCATCACCATGAATGCTGCAATGGTTCAATTTCCTATAAGGCTATGAATTTATTCTTCAATATGTTGAGGGAAAGCATATCCCTCATGTAGATGCATTAAGCCAACTGCCTACAGAAGTGGCAGACAGTACAACATCATCAAGTCCATCAATTAACATGATTTATCTAGATCCAACATTACCACTGAACAGCAAATCAATGGCAGGCTGGACTAACAATGACCCTTGATTCCAAAAGCTACAAAAATGGGTTCAACAAGGCTAAGTTAATAAAAAACCAGTTGAGTTACACTCAGCCTACTAGATGCATAGGTTGGATCTCTCAACAAAATGGCTGTCTTATCTGGGAAACCCGAGTTGTAATTCTCCCAGCTGGATGTTTCCAGGTGCTATGCAGGGATAGTCTGAATAAAAATGCCGACAAGATCATATGTGTGGTGGCCTCATTAAATGCTGACATTGAATCTAAAGTCCACGATTGCTGGAAGTTCAAGACAAATCAGAATATGCCAGCAAAAGACAAAACAGTCCAATGGTCCAAACCTGAAGAGCCCTGGTATAGACTTTATTTGAATCATGCTGGTCCATGGAAAGGAAAACGAGTGCTAATAGTGGTTGATTCATTCTCCAAGTGGCTGGAGGTTGTGGAGGTACCATCACTTCACTCCACAGCTATGATAGAAGCTTTGAGAAAGCTATTTTCCACACATGGTCTTCCAAAAACACTAGTGAGACTGACAATGGCACAACTTTTTCATCTGGTGCATTCAACACCTTCTGTACTAATAACAACATCGAACTCATGAACAGCCCTCGATTCCATCCTGAAAGTAATGGTCAGGCAGAGAGATTGGTACAAGAAGCTAAAAAGCTGATAACAAAAATGGGAACAGGAAGTTGGGAATACCGGAATTGCCAGGACTCTGTTAGTGCTGTACTCCACTCCGAGCACAGGAAGTTGGAATACCAGAATTGCCAGGACTCCATTAGTGCTGTACTCCACTCCGAGCACAGTAACAGGGAAGACTTCTGCAGAACTGTTATTCAACAGACCCTTAAGAACTATGCTATCGATCCTGAAACCTGATGCCAAACTTAAACAAGACGATAAAAAAATAAACTTCAAACAGGAACACAAGTACAATGTCATATGTACTATTGATCCACAAAATGGATACCAGCAGTGATGACTCAAATAAAGGGTTTTTACACTAAGACAATAAAAAAATAAACTTCAAAGAGGAACACAAGTACAATGTCATATGTACTATTGATCCACAAAATGGATACCAGCAGTGATGACTCAAATAAAGGGTTTTTACACTGTCATTGGGCAAATAGAAGATGGTCATCATCACCATCACAACCAGCTAAAACTCAATCACACATCAGAAGCTAACAAGAGCAGTGGTCAACCTGGAATGAGTACCTCAAGCAGGGAAGATGAACAGCAAAATCAAGACAGCAGCAGACAACCAGAAACAAGTTCAAGTGAAGAAGATGAAGACAGGAACAGCAATCAACCAGAGAAACCAACCAAGTGGACAATATGACATCCAGCACATCTCAATGACTATGTTCTCCAGAGCTAATTTTAGCCAGGGGGAGGGATTTCATATCTGACCTTGCCTTTAGAAGTGGAGTATTTCAGATTCCTTACCTGATTGGCTAGCACCCAGTTGCTATCCAAGGAGATTAAATCCTTCACTAGGGTTCATGCACCAAATCCGCATGTTTCCAGTAATGTAGGGAATCTGCCATTAAATAGTTAGCCTTTTGGAGACAAGGCAAAGAGTAATTACTTTTGTCAACCTGAATGATGGAACATGCTCTCCATTAAACCCTCTGCCATCAGCAAAGGTAGTATCTCTTTTTATTATTACAATGTCGGCAGTGAGGCAAGTCCACCTAAGGACTAGAAACTGCCATGTCCTAATTATAGTTGACTTGAGCCAAGCTAAATACATAGCTGGAAGAGACTTACCAAAGTTCATGAGGCAGGCTAATCATTTAGCTAGAAGTGAGTTCCATAGTTGGCTCAACAGCATTCAATTGTATCAACTGTATTTATTCATTTGTTTAACTAATGTTTGTATATTTTTTGGACTAATAAATTGTACATATTGATTGCTGAGTAGTTAGTTATTCCCTTGTGTCTGTTGGTTTGGAAATGAACCTGTAAGCCTAACCAAACACAACATGTTCTAATGCAAGCAATGTTTGGACATCTTCTTTAGTTCTAACACATTGAACTGCCAAAAACCTGAGCTCTAAACTAAATGCCAAACTTCTGGATACTCAATTAAGTATAACTATGAGAAATATTACTTGTACACTCAAGTCTACCCCTTTGATGTGGCTTACTGTTTTTTGATACATTGTCTCTTGTCTCATATGCAATGTATAGTATAAAAAGCTGTTAAGTCAATCTGACTTAACAATAACACAATATAGAGTTTTCACCCTAATGCTAATCTCAAAACAAGAGTCTCCTGATCGTTTAATCAAAAATCTATAATGAAAAAGTAAAGCAAAAAATATTTTTATATAAATTTTTCAAATCTAATAGTAAAAGCCTGAATTTTTTTCTTTTTTTTAACTTTTTTGAGCCCTGGCAGATTCTAGACAACTCATGATTGTTGTGTTCATTTAATTCATAAATTGAATTAAATATCCACTAAACTATGAAAATATTTACAAACATAAACCATGTTCTACATATGTAAAGATTAACAAATCTATAGAAATAGTAAAGAATTAATAGAATCATTAGTGAATATATCTCCTAGTTGGAGTCTCTATATGTGCCTTTGTAATATTTTGTTAATCAGTAAGTTGTCTAAAAAAAATTATAGAAAATAAATAACAAATTCCTGTTTAGTTTTTCTATGTTAATCCAACTGTTTATTAAATTCATGTTCAATGCTGTAATTAATTCAACTGAGATTATTGAAAGATAAAAATTTTAATTCCGAATTAGATAAATTCACCTGTTTTAATTAGATTCACAATTTATATATCATTTTTAGATTTTTTATTAAAACTTTAATTAAGATTAATTTCTGATATATTGTTATTTAACTAGTACATTTGAACATGAAATAATTTCAACCAATATTTCAATAAACATAAATGTAGCTATTTTTTCCAGTTCTGCCATCTACTGTAAGCTCAATTAATTAATAGAAGCAAGATAGTAGTGTTTAATAAATCTTTACCCAACCCTGTCTTATCCAAATATCCCTAGATGAGTTTCTAACTTGTGGCTTTCCAAGTGAGGAGCTTTTAAATTTTTGGAACAGTGCACTTGGACAAGATCTATTTATTGCACTTTTCCTCTAGTATCCACTTTTTACCCTTTTTTTACAATGATGCTACCTGCCCAAACTGAAAAACCTGTTTTCAGTCTAAGCCAATTTTCTTGCACAGTAATTTATAGTTTTGAATTATTATTTTCATTAGTATTTTTTAAAATTATATAACTATATAAAATAAGCATACATTATGTAATATTTTAAAAGTTTATATTATTAATAAAACAAATGTATATAGTGTGTAAAGGTATTTTTATATATAAAAACAAACTATAGATAGTAAAATTACTGTTTATTTAAATTTTTAATATAGTTTGAATGCTTTAAAAGCAAAAAAGATTTTATGATGAGGGGATAAAAGATCTTTCTTTGCTACTTGTTTGCATTGTTTTTACAAATTCAGTTGCCATACAGTATGATCTTAAAATTTATAATTTAGAAAATATAAAAAAAATATTTTTTTATTAATATCTGATTTTTTTTTTTTACTTAATACCTTTTTGGACGGCAGATAAATGAAAATGCAAATATGGAAATCATGAATATAGGTATTAAAACAGGCCAAACTCTACATACAGTAGTGTCACCCAGTGCAGACCAGAGTAATCGATGGATGTTAGTAGGGTTGTGCATAAAATCCTATCTAGTGCCTACTCATCCAATATCCCCATAGAATCTAGGTACAGTGCTCTTAGATCCAAAGCTCCTCACTGACAATAGCCACAAGTTAGAAATTATTCTGGGGATATTGGATGTGTAGGCACTAGATAGGGATTTCATGCACAAGCCTTCTGGCATCCATTGATTACTCTCGCTTGCACTGAGTGGCGCTACTGTATAGAGAGTTTTGCCTGTTTTAATAACAGTTATGCACAAGCAGAAGAAATGATGATCATGTGAATATAGGTATCCTTAAAACAAATTTTCTAAAAAGGATATTGGCCTAATTTAATTAAAACTGTTTCTTTAGTTTTTTTTAATCAGATAATAAAAGTAATTTGCCTATTAATGCTTATTAATTTTATGTGATATTATTTTATAACTCATGGATGACTCAATATAATTAAAAAGAGGGAAATAATAAAAGTAAACAAACTGAAATTTATACAGATGTTTTTTTAAAAAAACGTGAATAAAAATTAAAAAAATATTGAAGATGTTTTTTTAAAAAAACGTGAATAAAAATTAAAAAAATATGAAGACATATGCTATTACTGAAATTACTTACATCATTATCATCATCATCATCATAATAATAATAACAACAACAACAATAATAATAATATTAATAATGATAATACTACTACTACTAATAATAATAATACTAATATTACTACTACTACTACTACTACTACTACTACTAATAATAATAATAATAATAATAATAATAAAATTATATATATTGACTCTAATCTTATCATAATAACACTCCATCATAAAAATATCACACCTATATACCACCAGGCCCTGTCATCACCTCCAGAATAATAGCAACAATAAATTCAATGCTTACAGCAAAACCAAATCCCATAATACTCCTAGGAGATTTTAACATGACCTACCAAACTTTTGTCACCAAATGGATCCATCAAATAACAATCCCACTTATGAGTGCAGAAGGTTTTCTTCCATCAAACATAATATCTTTTAATAACAATAGATATGTCACTTATTGATTTGTGTTTCTACTCAGCAATGTTACATCATTATTTTAATCTTGAACTCTGTCCATCTATAATCTCGGATCATGCTGCCAAGTTCATCACCCTCAACCTAACAAAAATACAGAATACAACAATAGCTCTTCAAAAGACTATGCGAATACTTCTTCCAGCACAAACAACTGAATTCCTATATTCAGAAACATATATAATGCTCCAAAAACTTCAAAACATGTCATTCGATCCAGTACAAAAGTATATAGCATTCACCAATATACTTTCTTTCAACATCAATCATATTACTTGCAATTCAACACACCTCCACCAGATTATTAGCTTTGGCAGATGAACTACATAAAAGAATAACCATTTCCAGACCAACTACAGATAATCAAACACAAATTAAAAAAACTTACAGAAATGTACAAAAATACATGCAACACCCTAAAGCAATATGTAGCAATAAAAACAAAAAAATATGCCTTATACAACCACACCATTGGAACAGAGCATACATAATGTGGGCATTGGTATACCCATCCACAGTCAGAGTGCCTATGGCACTTGAAATAGATGGCTCTATAACAGATAACATGATAAACCAATATATCAACACTTTAAAAAAACCTGCAAAAACAAAGAGTGTACTTACCAAATGAAGACATATTTGGAAACCCTGAAATAGACACACCAATAACAACAACTGACATTGTATTTCAACTTGCAACAGTAACAAACACATGTCACCCAGGACCACAAGGAATTCCCAAATTTGAGTTCAAACATCTTAGTCACTTCACAGCCAAATACCTGTGCAATCTAGCCAATTACATATCCCAAAAAATTTACAACATACAAAGTCTATACCCAATTGCAATGGTTCCATTTAACAAAAAACCAACAGCAATATCATCTTTATCTAATCGATGACCAATTTCAATGGGATCTTTAGGAATAAAAATTCTTGAAAAGGTAATAAAGGAGAAAATAGAACAACACATAATCCCTGTGTTATCTTCAGCACAATATGCCAAAAAGGATCATCCATTGGCCAGGATGCCTTAATGTACAAAAAAATTAGCGAAGTAGTAAAAAAAGAAAGAAATATGCACCAATTATAGTTCAACTAGACATTGAGGCAGCATTTGACTCAGTGCCTATAGCCAAATTATTAGATGTGCTGAAAAAAACAACAACACCTCCATCCCTACTATATATAATAGCAAATTGCTACTCAGCCATGAAATTCACATCACATTGAATGGGAAAAATTCAAACCTTCACACCAAGTCAATCCATTCCACAAGGATTCCCCTCAGTGCCTTGCTCTTTACAATATATATATAAATCCTTTATTAATAGAGATACAGAAAAAAATAAAAGGCATTCAAATTCCAAAAACTGCTTTAAATATATCATGCATAGCCTATATGGACGATGTAACTGTTTTCCTCCCCTCTAAAAAGAACCTCCCCATATTACAAGAGATAATCCAGAATTATACCTCAAATTTTAATTTAAAAATTAACAAAAATAAAACTGCTGCATGGTCAATGTACACAGGCAAGCACTGTACAGAGATGTTTAATGGTAAACCATCTGCTTTCCTTGGTTTCCCATTCTACCTTGGAACCAATGGAATGAGACAAAAAATTCAAAATAAATTAAAAAAAGATGCTGAAAAAATCACAGCCTCACTTGAAAAGTCATAACTGTCAATATACTCAAAGATAGCACTATTTAATCAACTTATAATTACAAAAATTACCTATTACACACCTATAATCAAATTTGCAAAAACATTCATATCTAAAATCTCATCAATCTGTAACAAACTAATATGGAAGAGAAAGACAGTGGCAATCTCCTTAAAAAATCTGAGCAGACCATCACATAGCAATGGACTTGGACTCCATACAATCAATGTTTTTCACATGCAGAAATTAGTAAATCTAATAACAGCAACCATAAAAAGATTTCCAGACCTGGAGTGAGTAATCAGTATAATACCCACAGACAGACCACCCCCTTCATATGGATATCTATTCACACTGATTGAAGAACTCAAGCCAATATACAACAAAATATCACTGAATAATGACAACAAGTATACATACTGGGACATTTATAATATACTATACCCATAGGACATTTATAATATACTATACCCAAACCAGACACCTAATCTACATACATCAGTTCTTGGGATAGACAACAGGAAACTACTCCAACAATTCAGAAAATGGTCACTAGAACCAAAATTATTTGATTTTCTACTTAAGCTTAATTTTAATGCTCTACCCATAACACATTTCCTTAGATTTCGTAGATTCTATACAAATATAGACCCCATGTGTGGGCTATGTCATAGAGAAGAAGAGACACAAGATCATTTTCTTCATTCCTGCAGTGCCCTAGAAACAATATGTCACACAATGTTTACCACATACAGAAAGGCTATCATTTCAATTGATGAAATAATAAGTACATTTAAAAAAAGGCAACATCCCTGTTATTCGTGCAGAACATACAGCCTTTATGCCTACTGGTGTACCAGATGCACTTTTACACTTGCTAATAACCCTTGACACCACCCAGCAACATATTCAATAAAACTAGACTGTTCAGAAAAAGAGACAGCATCCTAGCTCAATCAGATGTGTTTGCAGCCACATGGTCACACTTGAAACAAAGATCCAGTCTATGAAAAATAAAGTCCAACATGATAGATGTTGACATTTTCAACATCAGCATTTTTTCCAACTTCAAAGAGATGCAAGCATAAACTGAACTAAATAGAAGACCAAATTTAAAAACAAGAAAAAAAGTATGCAGAAATGATAAAGATTTATATACTGAAAGTTGTTGTAATTTGTTTTGCATTTGTAACAAATCAATATATTACTAGATGTGACTCTGTAACTTTTTAGACTCAATAAAGTTTTGCTTTGAAACATCATCATCATCATCATCATCATCATCATCATCATCATCATCATCATCATAATAGTAGTAGTAATAATAATAATAATAATAATAATAATAATAATAATAATAATAATAATAATAATAATAATAATAATAATAATAATAATAATAATAATAATAATAATAATAATAATAATAATAATAATAATAATAATAATAATAATAATAATAATAATAATAATAATAATAATAATAATAATAATAATAATAATAATAATAATAATAATAGCAGCAACATTTTAATGGTTCTAAATATAAGTTACCCTCTACAGTACAATATTCTGATGGGATATGCTCTACAAGACAGTCAATTTGTACTAGGTAGATTATTTACATGTCTTCTACATAGAAAAATCAAAATATCATTCAAATTTTCCAGTGTCATTAAATAGAAAGACATCTCAACTCATTCATTTCTTCACACAAATTAATGAATGTATCAAGTGTTTTTCTTTATGAAATTAGGGATCTTCTATTTCAATTTTGGTACAAACTTTATTTAAACAATCTTATTTATATATAAATCCTTTAAATTTTTTTTATCAATATTGTTAGAATATTTTTTTAACTATAATTGTATTGTCTTGTGTCACTCAATATTAATCTTTTTTGTTGTTATAGAATTTTAAAATTTTTCATATGTCTTCTGTAATTAGATTATTTATAGTGTAATATTTTTGATTGAGTTTTCCAATTAACTCAAGATTATAAATCTTAATTTTTTTAAAAAAATTCTTATATTACAACATTAATTTAAAGTGTGTTAAGCACTGATCTAGTTTGATTATTATTGATAACTACCTACTTTTATATCATTAATGCTAAATTTACATCAGTTAAAAAATACTGCCAAAATTCTAAACACTACACCTATACTAGCATCAAATATCTTAAAAAGTGATTTTTTTTATTGTAAAGCAAAAATTAAGGAAGAAAAAACAGTTTTGTCCAAGTTGACTATAATCTCTTTGGTGATCTAAAAATCACCAATTTTCTAATTAAGAAGGATCTAAAACATTCCAATTTGGGGGGGGGGGGGCTATTTGATCAGTAAGAGAAATGGTATGACAATGCCCTGCCTAATTCAATGCAGTAATAAAGTAATGGAACCAGAGCTTACGGTCTGTGGGTCATGACTCATAGTCCCTTCTGTTGTTGAATTTTTGAGCTATAAACCATTTAATTATTACTGTGTTATTACAATTCATAAAATAATAAAATATCAGGAATCTGTAAAATATTTACTAATATTAATTTGTGTAAAAGCAAAATATACCAAATATTGTGGAAAATAGTCTCCAAATTATTATATCAAATATGTAATATAGGGTATAGGAGCACAGATTTTCACACCACCCACCTCTCTCCACTCTATCTAATAACACTGATACACCTAAACACATATATGCTGAAAAGATAAATAATCACCAATATACGTATTTCATGCTAATCCAGCAATCATCAGTTGGTCCAGACTATCATCTTTACACACATATATAGTATAAGTGCTCAGATATATATTAAGATAGACTATCCTCATAGTTTAATGGACAGGCTTCAATCCACTCCACACTCTACCTCTTCAACTGTCCATCCAATTGAAAATCTGATGATGGAATGCTCAAAGGCCACCCTGAGGCCGAGATTATTGTCACACCCATGTTGACCTAAGGTCAATCTGAACCCCAAATGTACAGGACATAATCCATTTAATACATATGCAAGGATGGGCAGACATCTCTATAATGTAATAACTGAAACACAGGCTTGTTATATACCTGTGGCTATATACCCTATATTACATATATATATATAGCCACAGGTATATAACAAGCCTGTGTTTCAGTTATTATATCAAATAGCAAAGGAGTGCCAATGTCGTCTTATTTTTTTTAATGATACAATGAATAAAAGCATGCTAAATATAATTGCACTAACCATATTGAAATAACAATTCATCTCCCAATCCTATTATATTGTCCAAAATGTGGTAAAACTAACTCTTTTAGTTTTAAATATCAATATGGTTACTTTCAATGAATTAATCAATTTAATTTTATAAATGAAATTTCTATATTAGCACAACAATTTGAAATATGTATAAATGTAAAAAAATATTCCATATCCTAGTAGTGTGGACATCTATATGTATAACTTTGGATTTTGATCAATGATGCAAGAAGGAGTTAAAAAGCTTGTGTTTTTTCCCTTTCAGGATAGTCAGTCTATAACCAACCCACCTACTGCATCATAAATAAGTATCTAATTATTATTAGATTTTATGCTATACTAATTTTTTAGATGAGTGTTATGTGTCAATTCTAAAAATAAAAAAAGTATTATTAATATGATGATTTATTCATAAATTTAAATGTCTTTTTATTTTTTCTTAATAATGAGTTAAGCAACAATGTTTAACAGATAGATTTAGTTAATTATTAGAAGCAATAGATTTTTAAGCTGATGCTAAATATTTAATAATACATTTAATTCATAGCTTCAATCATTAATCTAGAGATAAACACCCAACATGATTTTTAACATTGCAAAATTGAGATAATAGAATTTAAGTTTCTAGTAACAATATATCCATCCATTTTACCAGTAATTCTTCAAGAACTTTTTTTTTAATGCTTTTGCAGAAATGTCTTTTTAGATGCATTTAATAAAAACAGTTCAATTTATTTAATATATGTGTGAATAGATTTGTAATATTACTTAATTCAAAATCAAAATTGTTTCCATGGTTTAGATTTTAAATTTAGTGTTAGATATTTTTAACAACTTCTATCCTAATACACCTCCATCACATTAATATTATTGTCTTAAATTGCTTTTTAGTCTTCTTTAAGTAGATTATTGTAGACATCTTTTCAGCTAATGTTTCCAAATATTTAGCATATAACTTTTATCATGTAATAAACTAATACAATAGCATCAACAAGCTAAAACTGTCTTTAATCCACTTTGTGGATATGAATCCACAGTGCTAATTATCTAACCAATATAAGAGAAGAATGGTTACCTTGAGAAATGCAACTTTTCCAAAAATAAGTTAAGATTGTATGGCAAGTTATTCTTGTGTTGAGATTCATCCAAAGTATTACTTCTATAAATTTGTAATAAGAGATAAGATTGTAGATGACAACTGTTACTATTTATGCTTATTGTGAACATCTACCTATGAATCTTTACACTTAAGAACCTGTCTCTTTTCCCTTTAGTTTTATATAAACAAATATACCTCTCTGCTTTAGACCACTTTAATAATCATGAGGACTCAATGATTTTTAAATGGTAGTGTGAGATGCACTATAAGAAACTAGAGTGGAAAGCTGCTTTTATTTATATTGTGTAGTGTTTTCTCTTATTGTCTTCCTTTTACCAGTCTAGTATCTTTTAGTTAAATAGCATTCTTTTTTTTTAAATATGTTCAATTGCATTAAGCATTTTTGATTGTTTTTAATTAGTTTACACTTATATTCTATTGATATAAATTTTTGCTTAGTTCTTTGATTCTGTATTTCCATTTTAAAAATATGTTATTTTTATTGCCAGTAAATCTTAAAAAATTTCAACAAACCTCAAGGTAATTGCTGGGGGTAAATGTTTAAGCTGCTAGTCAAAAAGAAGATTGGCATAGCAAAAAAAAATTTATTTCTCAAAATAAATGAATAAAATTATTTCTAAATACAATGAGATTATAAAGAACATTATGAGGTCATTTGCTTTACACAAACATTCATGCATTTATATTGCTCCAGTAATTTGTTATTTAGAATTCGGATAAGAAATGTTATGAAGATATGTTATTAAATATAATGAAAAGATGTTTTAGATTTATAGATGAACAATGATATTCTGGAAGTTAATTTTATTTGGAAAAATAAATCATATTCAATAAATATAATCTTTTTTTTTTTAAAAAAAAAAAAACTATTTTAAGTAAAATCAATGATTCAGAGATTATAATTCTTGTAAAACGTTCAAAAATACAATCTTAATTATTAATAAATATTTTTATTTTTATACATCTCAGTATTTGGAGCAAATCAATCTTCACTCAAGTTCTGAATATGCATAGTAAGCAATAGATTGGCTTATATATAATCTTTGTTTATGGGTGAGTGCACTTCAATTTGTTAAAACAGTGCATGGGTGGAGATTGATTTTGAGATTGATTTACTTATGAACATAATCATACTTACTGTAAAAATTCAGCCATGAACAGATTAGCAATATTGGACTGCAAGTTATTTACAAATATTGATATATTTATTTTTAAAATAACACATTTTTTTAATGTAAATATAAGCTAACATTTGGCTGTTAAATGTTGTATTACAATTGGTTGTTACTAATATGATGACCCATAATTAATAAATTGACTATTACTACTGTACTGATGCTCTAACTAGTGGTAGAACTATTATCACTACTATTCCTTTTTCTTCCTGTTGTTCTTCTAATTATTATTATATTTTGCCTTTATATATTTTTGTCTTTGAGTTGTAATGGTCACACATATGATGAAGATTAATGATTATGATAAAAAAGTAATGAATTAATAGACTCCATATATTATAGTCTTGTACATATAATTTAGCATAAGAATAGTGAGGTAATAAGCAAAAAGTTTTTGAATCAACTACTAACGGATCATATGTAAATAAATTTATTTAATTGCTGAAACTATTTGCAAAATTTTATTCAATAATACATAAAATTAACTTTCTTTACAAAGAAAAACAAAGCAAATTTGCAATATCTTTAAAAATAAAATTAGAGTTTTCTTTAATAAATAACAATTAAATAATGTAAAATTTTGATCATTTATTAAGTGCATAGGAAGTGTGTATATACTTTGAGAAAGGCTTTAACCTTATTCATATGTGCCTTGAATGTCTATAATAGTCAAATGATGTCTTTTTTGACTATAGTAATTTGTAAAGGAAATAGTGGACTTAAAAAATGAAAAGACTAATATCTTCACACTCCCAAATCAAGATGTTTCACATTGGCTTATATAAGTGGGAATTTAAGTTAAAGATAAGTCGGTCATTTTTTGATTTTATAATGTCACCATCTTGTGTTGAGGTTCGAGAGGTCCCTCTATAGTAAAATAAAAGATATCATTTGACTATTATAAACATTCAAGGTGCATATGCTAAAGATTAAAGCCTTTCTCTAAAAAAAAAAAAAAACTAAATAAATAAAAATTCTTACTTTTTTTTAAACATGGTTCTTTCACTTGTAGAAGCTTCAGTATTGGAATAATCTAAAATTATATATATGTAAATCTAAATAATTTTTTTTAAAAATATTCATTATTATTGCATTAAAGTCATACTATTATTACTATAGTAACTCCTTTTAATTTCATTTTTTTGTTTTTCTATGGCTCTTTTTCCACAACTATTCATTTCAAGGAAAACAAAGTGCTCTTTTTGACAACGTGTTTAGTTTTCTTTTTAGATCTTTGATTAGAAATTCTATATATTTTTGAGATGAATAAAAACATAAAGTATACAAATACCTGTTGTAAACTTGTTATCAGCAATTATGCAGCTTCCATTAGTCATTATATAATACTATCTCAAAATACTGGGGTTTTTTTTATTATATGCTTCAAAACCTTATAAGCACTTAATATTAATTACATGTTAGACTATTTCCATTATCTAATATAAATAGTTCAATAGGTTAGAGCATTACCTTAAACTTCAATATTCACAATTCTGAAGATCCAAGTCTAATTTCCATGCTAAAACTGTCACTGGCCAGTCCAACAACATCTGAAGCAGAGAGGATAATAATACGACTTGAAATGTTGTATTATATACCAACCTGTGTCCTATTTCTGACAGTTGAATGTATTTACAAAGTTTAAATAAAGTTTACTTTATTTTCTAAAGACATTCAATATTTAGTTTATGGAAATACTTCATCCTGTAATTAATACTCAAATGACATCATCATTAACCTTTAGACAAACAACAAGGACTTAGTATTTATTGATAGCATTTAACTTGTAAATATGTACAGGATTATTTTCCATTAACTAGGAACTATTAAACATCTTTAAAACAATGTTAACTTTATTTAAACATTTCAAGCACATTCAGTTGTCAGTGATGACATACAGGTTAATATACAACACAATGTTTGAATCTTCACTCCTTCAGATAATGCTGTCCTAACTGGTGCAAAGTTGATGTACTCTTGAGTCAAAAGCAACAGTCAGTGGTAGAAATTTTATATACTTATCTACAAAGGTTTTACTGATTTGTCCATTTTTTCTTAAGGGCAGAATTAATGAGAAGTTTGTAAACATTAAGAATTATCACAGTAGGTTGACTTTTGGGATGATTTGCCATTTTGCATGTAAGCAGCTTCTTGAAATTTCATTCTTTTTACTTTTTCTTTTCTCAAACAAATGTATGTTCAACATGATTTGCTGCTTTAGATACCATTTTTTTTCTTTTTTTAACATTACTTTGTGCTCTTTTACTCATTCTAATATGGTCTCAATTTTTACTGATAGATGTCCTTTTACATTATTATGGTATTTCAAAGATGCGGATTTTGTCTTTAAGCAATGTCAGTTCAGATTTTGTAATAGTATTATGTGGCTTTGGAAACTTTTAACATTATATTGATTGCATATTTTCTTTAATTTGTCTTCTGTCTCTGGTATGTATAGATACAAATTGCATTTTTAATACATATTTGGTTGTTATATATTTAAAGTTTTCTTAATGATTACCATTTTTTATGAGAGTTTGTTTTATAAAGAACTTTTCTTTTTTCAGATCACTAATTTCTAAATGCACTTTTTTTATTCTGTTCTATACTGATAATGTTTCTATCAATGTTGCCCCTATATGTTTACTACCTTTTTATGTTTGTGGGATTTTGTAAAATGAAGTTTTAATTTTACCACGAAGGAATTTGTCACAAAAATATCTAAAAATATTAACGTTTTATTTTAATGTTTAATGTGAATTTAAGTTGTGTGCAGAATATTTGTACATCAAGTGATCATGTAAAGTTTCAGTGGTTTTTCAGAATATTTTAAGTTCTTTTCTATATGACCATAAAACAAATGTATCATCAATATAATAAAGCAAGATTTAAGTGGAAATGAATTTCTATTGAATGCTGCATTTTATAGAAAAGCTCTAATTACTACAGTGTTACTTTAAATTTAGTATTTAGAAATTTAAAATTCCCCATGTTTCCATGTTACTATTGCATTGATCAGACTAACCATATCTGAACAAGTGAAGAGAATAACATTGTTCAAATTATAATGTTATATATTACTCCTCCTCTTTCTCTCCCCTCCACTTCCCCCTCCCCTTCCCTTCCTTTCCACATCCCCTCCCTCCACATCTTTCTCCTCTTCCTTCTCACTCCACATCCCTTTCTCTCCCCTCCCCTCTACATCCACCTCCTCTTCTCCCCTTCCTCTCTCTCCCATTTCCCCTGACTTCTCTCTCCCATTTCCCCTGACTTCTCCTTCCCACTCGCCCTAATTTTTCTCCTTCCCCCCTCTCTGTCTCTTTCTCATATTGAAAATAAGTTTGAAATTTTTAAAAGACATTTACAAATTAATTCTAGATGATAAAATAGCCCAACATATAAGTTACTTATAAATACTTTTTTCTTCTTTTTTTTATTCATCACTTTTAAATATATCTTTCAGAATTCTCTTATCATTATAAACATATCCAATACAGTTATTCTTTTTGCCTTTATTTAAATATTTTTTAAAACATATTCCTAACAAAAAAAAAATGTTTTAAGAGTCAATATTGGTTTAATATTTTCTTTCATCCTGTAAAATTTATATCCATAAAGAAATTGATAAATAATTTTTACTAAAAATGTTAAGTACTTCTAATTTTTAGAACAAAATAAATCTATAATCTTATATATAGTATTAAAACCATGCTTTTAAATAAAACAAAAAAAAATTATTGATTAGATTCTCACTTGTGCATATTACATGCAATATATTTACAGAAATCACATATATTCATATATATATATAATTATCTGGCCATCAAATATATATTGTTTAAAAGTGTATAACTTTATATCATTACTACAATGATAACTCATTTGATTTTGCTAGATGTTAGAATTTGTATACAAAAGAAGAAAAGATAAGAATAATAACAGAAATAATGTTATAAGAATTTTCAAAAAGATAATTACTATTTCTTATCTCACAATGATATAATAATATCACAAATAAACCACCACATCACATGACCTTTTAAATGCTTAGTCATATGATTCTAAAAGCAATAGTTTTAACCCTACTTTAGTGATCATATAATAAAATTTCAGTAATCGATGACTATTCAAATTTACAGTAGATATTTTTTGAGTAGTGTGAAAATAACTGCCCTTATGAGCATGAATATATCACAAATAGTTCTTGATAATAAACTTCAAGTATATATTCTTAGCCTTATCAGTTACAATTTTATAGAAATAGAATGTTAAATACTATGCTACTTAGTAATCTGGTCATTCCCTAAGCATCACATGATCACTATCTCTTATACT
This sequence comes from Epiperipatus broadwayi, assembly GCA_028023455.1. Taxonomy (NCBI): domain Eukaryota; kingdom Metazoa; phylum Onychophora; class Udeonychophora; order Euonychophora; family Peripatidae; genus Epiperipatus; species Epiperipatus broadwayi. The sequence continues at coordinate 25,511 of JAQFVV010013059.1, read as the reverse complement.
AGCACATAATTGTTTATAAACACCAAAACTCTCCATACAGTAGTGCCACCCTGTGCCAACCAGAGTAATCAATGAATGCCAGAAGGCTTGTGAGTAGGCTTTAGATAGGGATTTTATGCACAAGCCTTCTGGCATTCATTGATTACTCTGGTTGGCACAGGGTGGCACTACTGTATGGAGAGTTTTGCTTTGTTCATTCCCTAAGATAGTATCAAAAGCTTCTAGTCAATGAAGTGATTAGATGGAAGTCTGTGGAACTCTTTCGGAACTGCTCATCACCAAAACAGAAAGATTTTATGAAGAAGGTTATGTGCAAATGCATAAATGTCATTTGATGGATTAACAACAAACAGGGACTAAGCCACTTATTTTACAATACAATGGATAAGCATCCTTTTATAACAAGAAAGTATTGAGCTTTAATTATTTTCCTTTAGAAGCATTGGTATGGTCAAAAATTTTGATTCCTATTCTTTTGTTATTTCTTTTATTTTTTTAAAACAAATATACACTTTTTTTTATGATTTGTTAAGATATGAACTAAAAAGAAAATTTTAATTATTAATCTCATTCAGAAAGAAAGATGGTATGGCTAATACCATAGTAGAAATCCTTTTTTTTTTTTTTGAAAATGTTAATTCCAGTAAAAATAAAAATATTTGCTAAGATTGCTTCAGATAATGAAGATACTTCTTCGAAAGTACTTAGCGAAATAAACTCAAATAGCCAATTATTTATTTATTGCAATTCATTTATTCATTTGATTTATGCATTTACTATTTTATTTGTAAATATTTGAAAAACAGGCACTCTTCACAAACCTGGGAGCTTAATTGTAAGTATAGGGGATTTGAACTCAGATTTTCAAGCACCCTTCAACTATCCACACTATCTCATACAACTGATACACATGACCACACACATGTAGAAAAGATAAATAATCACCAATATACATATTTCGTGCTAAACTAGCACTCATCAGTTGGTCCATATTATCATCTCCCACACACATATATAATCAGTGCTCAGTTTATATTAAGATAGCAAATTTTTATACTTTAATTAGCATCAGCATGGGATTTGAGTTTTCATCATCAGATTTTCAATGGTATGGATGGCTGAAAAGTTGGATGTTGGAGTGGATTGAAGCCTGTCTATTAAAGTATAAAGATTTGCTATTGTAATATAAACTGAGCACTGATTATATATGTGTGTGGAAGATGATAATCTGGACCAACTGATGAGTGCTGATTTAGCACGAAATATGTATATTGGTGATTATTTATCTTTTCTACATGTGTGTGATCATGTATATCAGTTGTATGAGATAGTGTGGATAGTTGAAGGGTGCTTAAAAATCTGAGTTCAAATCCCCTATATTTTATTTGTGTGAAATATATCGCATACATATTACTCATTACAAAGCGATTATTTATTAATTATATTTAAGATAAAAACTAGGTTTCTCCGTAATATCTTTTAGTTATTATTATTTCTTTTTTATGTAATATCTATTTACAACATTTTGTATATTGCCAACTTTCTATTTATGCATAGAAAATATTATTTTATAAATAATTTCTAAGTTATATTTTTTGTTAGAATATGTAGGTGATTAGTTTTGAAATTGGTAAATTTTGAAATTTTATGAAGTGTTTGACCAATCTATATGTGGAATCTTTAAATATAGTCTTTAAATCTTAATATAATAATCCATTATCATTAGAGCAGTTAATCTTTTGCGAGATCAGTTTATACATCTTGAGGATCAAAATAAATAGGAATCCTTAGTGTCAAAAGACTATATAAAATTATCCCAAATCATATGTATATATTATTTTTGGTATTTGTAATTTAAATGATATCTTATAATATTTACCTAAATAGAATTTTAATTAAGAGTGGCTTTTGTTTATTTAATATTATTTCAACACTAGCTATGAATATAGTATAAAATTTTAGAAAATCTACTTGGCAACTTTTGAAAAGTTTGAAAGTTCATTTTATTCTAAATCATGATTAGTGGATTAAACATATAAATTAATCTAGTCTTTCATTGTTGTTAACTGTAATGAAATGTGCATATGTAGGTTATATGCAATGACAAAATAAATTTTAATTCTTTAATTACAGATATTGTAACTTAATGCATTTTTAGTGTGTTCGGTCTACTTGTGGCTTTTAATTTTTGCAAGTTAATGAGACTGCATTATATATTTAACAGAGATATTTTATTAATATTTTAAAGATCAAATAACATTCCAATCAAGAATTCGTTGGAATATTCAAAATGTGAATGCTAATGAGACAGCCTTGATTAAATATATAATGTTGTCTAAATTAATTTACTATAATTAAAAGCAATAGTATAAGGGTAATTAAATGATTAAATTTTAGTTACACACATATATAAAAATTCATATAACATTATAATACTAGCCAAAAAACTAAACTTTACTAAAATTTCTTCCTCAACCATAGTTTCATCTATTAATAAATAAACCTTTTCACAAATTTAGCTAAACATACTATATATATAGATGTGTAGTATGTTTAGCTAAATTTGTGAAAAGGTTTATTTATTAATAGATGATATATATATCATCATCAACCATTATCAATCCACTGCAGGGTGAAGATCTCTCCAAGTTCAATCCATCTTCTTTGATCTATTGCTAGAAGAGATGATAATAGATGGACAATTGTAATCTTAAGCTGGATTCCAAGAGATTGTAAAAGACCCAGAAAGAGACCACATGTGTAAGAAAGTGTGCCGGGGTGATATATATATACTCTAATTGAAATCTTAAACTGGATTCCAAATTGTAAAAGATCTATAAAGAGACCGCAAGTGATACAAGTGGATGAAATAAAGAAGTGTGCTGGGGTGATATGAAGAAGAGAGGCTAGAGATCAGAGAAGATGGATTCAATTTAGAGAGACCTTCATCCTGCTGTGGAATATTAATGGTTGAAAATAATGATGTTGATGATACACACACACACATACACACACACACATTATTGCACTTTTTTTTACAAATGTCAAGCTTTCAACATTAACCACCCACATCAAATAGATACATTAATGATTATGACTTACTAATCTTTTATTAAACTAGGAATCATCTCTAGCCTAGATTTAAAGTTTAAACTTTATTAAAGATTCTATGTTTAATTAAATGATGAATATATAATACATGGAATATTAACTTCATCTCAAAGAATCCGAAAAACACAAATGACCCCCAATATTAGTTTCACATTTGACCAGCACTCTTCACTTGGCACAAGTCATAATTTGTATATGTATCAATCAGAATGTAAAAGAGATCACTATTACATGAGTGTTTTTAAGTGTAGATTATTATACAGGTTACACATTAGTATATTACAACATTAAAATGATAGATGCATTAAAAAATAGATCTTATCCTAAATATTTAATAGAAAAATTGGTATTCATTCTTTATAGCTCATTGATAATCATACAAAATATCAATAGTTTCTACAAAATAAAATTGCTAATTTTGATTTTCAAGTTAGTAATTTTATGGAGGCAAGAAATTATCTTTAAAAATGTATTGTGGACATGTAAGTCTATATTTAAAATTACTAAAACCATACTGACATGTTTTCAGACAATGATTATATTTTTAATTAATTTATTGAAAGAAAATGTGTCATTTTCTGCTTGATAGAATTATTAAATAATGAGAAGAAAATGAAAGAAATAAGAAAAAAAAGAAGATGGAGTAGAAGAAGGAGAAGAAGAAGCAGCAGGAGCAGAAAATGGATACATTGCTTGGGAATTCATAAGAAATTTAAGTGAAATGATTTATGAACTTAAAGCATCAGATTCTGCCATTCTACTCCTGGACCAAATAATGAATACTTAAAAGCATGTGTGCATTGAAGATTCTTTCACATAAGAAGTTATGGAACATTTTTTTTTGTAAATCTTTTATTTAATGCCACATAAAATTTTCCACAAACCATTTATTTTTTCTGTTTATTAAAAATCAGATCATGCTTGTCGACTTGCAATAAATGGACAATAAATTTATTCAATTGCAGAGAAAATACATGCAAAATAATAAGATGTGGTGATTTTTTTTATTGGGAACTTTTTATAATACAGCATCCTTCATGTTCTTTCAATACCTTATGTAGAGAAACCTAAAAGTGCAACTTGAATTGGCAAAAATACATACTATAAAACCTATGAGAGACAAAATCATTTAAATTAGTATAGAGTTTCTTAGCAAAATTTAGGTTTATAGGCTAAAGTACAATAATTAACAAGAAAGTTAAACTAAAAATGTGAGGATGATAGAATTTTGTTGATTGTGGTTATTTAGATCTACATTTTGGTGTCTTGAAAGTTACAATTAAATTTGAGCATTGATAACAAGATCAGATTAAATCAATGTATGATAATATTATATTTTGAACAGTTGGAGAAAATATTTTGATGATATATCACTTCTATCAGCTCATTTAAATGTGAAGAGAGGAATCCAGCTTGGTAAAAACAAACAACATTTTATAATCTTAATAATAAAAAGGTTTCAGGGTCTGGAGATATATTTGGAGAATTTTTGAAATATGTGTTGTGGTAGAAATGCATTAACTTCAAAACTATTGAATTTTTTTTAAAATATATGGATTCACGAAGTTGTAGCAGCTGATATTATGATTATTTCTATTGTCCCAATCTAAAAAGTTAAATTAAATTGAAATGTAATAATTAGTGTTACCCACAACTACAAAAAAATGTTCATGTTTTTCTTTTTTTTTAGTAAATTGTTCCAGTCATAAGTGAATCATTACTGGAGACTTAATACAGTTTTAAATAATCAAAAAGTATTATAGATATCATTTTTATTGTCGGGCAAATCCAAGAAAAATTTTAAAAGCAAAGAAAAGATGTATCTATTGCTTTATTGATTTATCCAAGCTGTAGATTCCATTAGTTGAAAGTGTTTTGTGACACTGCTTAAAAATAAGTACTTGTCCATGGAAATTTTATATAATACAGAAATAGTATGAAACAGGGAGTATTATTATATCTAAAAAAAATTTTTAATTTTTTAATAATATTAATATAATAATATCAACCAATAAAAGCTTTATTTTTCAAGATTAACCTTTTTTCCCCATGTGTCAAAACATTGGCTGAGTGGTCAGCACAGCTGCCTTACAAGCAATTGTTCCAGGTTTGTGGGTTCACTTCCCTGCTGATGCTTTGACACATGGGGAAAAAAGTTGATCTTTGTTTTTCTAAACTTTCTAAATCTAATGCCAGAACATAAATGCTGATAAAATGGGCAGAAATATCATTATATAAATCATACTTTTAATAACATTAATTTTTCATTAATACGTCTAGAAATTCCAAGAACAGAAGATATTCAATAGAATCTTACAGCAAATTCAGCATTTCCCTTTCATTACATGATCTGCTTTTTGCAACTAATTGGTTACTTAAACTTCCATTTTATGGAAGATGAGTTTCATTAAAAACAGTTCTACCACTGAAAAATCTTAATAGTTTATTACATATAATTTTTATTCTTCAGTTCGGTTTAGAAGAATTTATATCTAGTAAAGTTTGCACGTTCTTTAAATAGAATGAATCTGTGAACTATACTGTATCAGTATAGATTATTTCAATTGTACATTATGCAAAAAATATAAACCAAAAATGTAAACCTACAAACAAAAATTTCATATAAGAAGTATGGAGAGATGTATGTTGGGAGTAACAAGAAGAGATTGAAAACACAATGTATGGGTAAGAGAACAAACAGGTGTTACTGACCTCATTGAAAAAATTAAAAGATTGAAGTGGAGTTGGGCTGGACATATTGCTAGAAGAGATAATAATAGATGGACAATTGAAATTTTAAACTGGATTCCAAGAGATTGTAAAAGACCCAGAAGGAGACCACATGTAAGATGGATGGATGAAATAAGAAAATGTGTAGGGGTGATGTGGAGAAGAGAAGCTAAAGATCAGAGAAGATGGATTAAACTTGGAGAGACCTTCATCCTGCAGTGGATTGATAATGGTTGATAATGATGATGATGATGATGATGCAAGCAGCCATTTTTTCTGACTCTGAGCATACATGATCACATTTAAAAAAATAATCTTAAAATTTATAAATAAATTTTATAATATATCAGCAGCTGTTTTTCATCTCAGATTTTTATACATGATAATGTTTATTAATATTTTTTTTAAGTTTAAGCTGAAAGCACAGACTATATTCTTCCTTTATTATCCTTTCTCAATTTAATGTCCAATATTTTATAAATATAGTGCTGAAAGTTTTGCAAAAAGTAAAAAGATATTTAAAGTTGATACTGAATTAAAAACACCAAATCCATTAGAAAGATCATAGCTTTTTTGGTTTTAAAAGAGAAAAAACTCATTGAATATATATATATCACCTAGAACATATTTAATTGTGAAGAAAGTCAGGTATTTCCTTATTCTTTTTTTTTTTCATTTAAATGAATGAGTGAAAACACAAGCACTGTAAACTATACATAAATGTATATCCTCAATTTATTATTGATAACTGTAATATTATTCTTTTAAAATTTTGTTTATAGATGAAAATATAACCTTTTACTAGCTTGAATATAGATGAAATAATGTAGAAGTATTGAAAATCCCCAGCGAGTTTATATATATACTAACTGGCAGTAAATGTAAAATGCAGAATATCTTATAGTTGTCTTGAAATTACAATAGTATATATATAAATCATACTCTGCATGTAAGTATATCCATTTATGGTGTGCTTATATACATCAAAACTAAAGTGTAGATGGAATCATTTGGCTTATTCTACATTATATGTTTAATGATAGTTAGTTTACATAGAACTTGCTGGGGGTTTGCATTACATTCAGATTATTTCAATTTTGTTTATACTATAATCTTATTATATATGTTATGCTATGAATATAAAAAAGCATTTGTGTTATGCCGTTTAATAAACAATGCATATTCCATTCTAATCAAAGTTTATTGACAAAATCTGAGCTATTACACATGATGTATGATGTACATAAGAAGGACTTAGGAACAAAATATAGCAGATATTGCAGTTCTATTATACTCGATTTAGAAAATAAAATAAAATACTTACTTTAATTACTATCACTATTTTCTGCTTGATTACCAATATAATTACTAATTTCATAAATAGTTCTACTACATTGATAAGTAATCTATTAGATGTAGTAACCTAGGCAAAAAACTATTTTAGCTTCTTTTCTAGGTATTTCCACTTTCATTGTAAGCAAAAAATCCTTAAATAGGACTTTCCTTCAGACAATTTCATTGTAAGCAAAAAATCCTTAAATAGGACTTTCCTTCAGACAATTATTTGCTATGTTGTAGTTCCTATCTCAAATACAGTTCCAAAGTAGTTCATTTTTGGTTTTTCTGCTTAAACAATATTACAAGTAAGATTCTTATTTTCTTTTATATCTGGCCCTGTTATTTCTTTTTCAATGTTAAAGACTTGTGCAAAATATAATGAAATGAATATTTAAATCAAAATCATTGTCCTTATAATTAAAATGATGTGGTTGCACACAATTTTATTGTCATAATTAGGTAATGGAGATAACAGAGAGCATGAATGGCTTATGATACAGACCCTTTATTAATTTAAATGACTGAAGATAGTCAGGTAAAAAAATAGAGTGAACTGCCAGAAAAGACTATTGCATTAGAGATAATACCTAACCTTTGATAAATCCATGACTTATCCTATATGCAGTGGAAAGTATTGTTGTTTGAGCACTGTTTATTGGCTATCCATATTTGACCCTATATCTAAAGATAATTTCACTATCCACCATCTATGAACACTGTCAGTATGCGGCATCCAACACCCGGTATATATGCACGTATTAGTTCATATATATGCCTACAATCAATATATCTATTCACTTATAACATTACTGTGTTTTCTGGTTTAATTAATATTGTAATGCTAATTTTGGTTAATTATAATACCCTAATCAACAAGTTTAACTCGTACCTTGTATTAACACATAATTTATAATTTAATTAATCTCTATTTTTAATGAAATAATAAATAATTAATATTTCAGTATTTCTTTGAATTTAATAAATCTTTTTTTTAATTAAGTCGAAATTCATGTACGAGCAAATACGTATTTAAACAAATATAGGCACACACATGAACTACCCACGATATTTTCATTAAATTATGGGCTGAAGCAAAGAAGTAAACGTTATTTCTTTCTAGAAAGAAAGTAATTTTCGCTAGCTTTCTTTTTAATATTTTTTTAGTTTTTTTTTATTTTGTTAAAAAAAACATTTCATTATCAAAATAACTCGTGTTTAAAATAAACAACAGTTATTTAAAAAGTTTTTCTCCCCCTCTCCCTAATCAAAGTTTTCTTCACAGTTAAAGTCAACATTAACCCAATCGATAACAAATTAATTTTAGTGTTACGAAAGTTAACATGCAAACTAAGTTATTTCTCTTCTTTCATTTAATATTTGGTTGTTTATGAGAGTTTTCTCAATAACGTTTTCCCTACAGACATTAAGATTTTTCTATTTCCTGATGATAATCAGGAGACAGAATTTTGATGAAGCATGGCACATGTGTGATGTGTAAGAACTAGCGTCAAGAACATCCAATCAATATTCAGTTTTGCTGAAATTTCTTGGCCTGCCTCTACTCAATATATGCTAAGGGCTTTAAATGTGCCAAAACCTTCAGGCTTTCTATTATACAATGTGTAATTGTGAAGTAATAAGCAGCTTTTTTCTTAAAACTTGATCATTAAATCATAATGAGGCTAGTAATATTTATAGAATGTCCACCCAAGATCATATCATCTCTAAGAGAAGCCGGAGGAAGGTGCAGTTAGCATTAATCTACTTAAAAGGAAGTAATGCCAAAACAGGTGGAAATTTGACAGAATTTTCCCAGCTCTCAAAGCCTGAGCCAATTACAAAGTCCTTTTTGGTCATTTTATTCTGCCACTTAGTGAACAGTCCTGCCAAGATGTTGCTAATAATTTTTCTTCTTCGATCTGATTTATTGATTACGATAATTTACTTCCAATTACTGATAAGATTAGAACGGAATATTCTTTTGAATACCATAAGCCTTAAAAATAGAACCACTGATGAATAAAGAATGTGTAATTCATTACGTTTAAAATTATATAAACAGTTTACAAAATGAACAAATATAAGTTCACAATCAATTAAATAAACAGAATGTGCAACGTCACGATAGTTTTCATTATTAATATAAAAAAAATCAACGAATTAAAATATGTAAAGTATTGGGCATATAAAGAGAGTTTATAAAAAGTTTTAAAGTTCTTTACAAACTAAAATTATTGATATATATATATCAGAGGTGTTTAAGTATTGCGTGTTAAAATTAATAATCTTTGAAACTAATCAAAAGTAATCATAATGTCATCAGTAGATTAATATATACTCAGGGTGGTATCATATCAAACAATCTTTACAATTTTAAAATTATATATAAATATAAAGCACTGAAGTTGTAGGTCTTTATAAATACAATAGTTTCAACATGTTATTTTTTAAATAATGTACAAGTAAAAACAGTACATTTGTCAAGCGTTGGTGGCCTAGCGGTTAGCATAGCTGCCTTACAAGCAGCTGACCTGGGTTCACGCATTTGACATATGGAAAGAAAAAAACCAGTACATTCTTAATCAAAATTGCAGTATTACTACAATAAACATATGATTACAATATCCTCTGACATACTTATACTTTGAATATCAGAACTTATTACGTAAATGACAATACAATATTATTAATATCAGAAGCTAGCACGAGGGCTATGATTCTGGTGATCATCACCAAAAGTACACTGAGCTTTATGATATAAAGTTAAAAAGTTTTGTTACCCATACTTATATACATATAATTATTAAGCACTCATTGAGTTTAGATTCTGATGAAAATGTATAATAAACATAGACTAATCTCATGCAAATAGATCCATGAGAAGAACACAACATGAATATTTGTACAATAAAGCAAACCAACGACTGAATGCAGATTGATATTTCTTGGTCATGAATGCAATGTGGGTCACATGTTTTCTCCATCCAATGTTAGAACAATTTGCTCTAAAAGTGACAATAAAAAAAAATACAAAGAAGCTTGAGGAATTGCAAATAATCCATATTCCATTAACAAGAAGGATTCATGTGTTCCACTGTCTAAAAAATGGAATATCTAATTGCCTTATTTGCATATTGTGCCTCATTTATATATTAGCATCACTTCCATTATTTAAGCGCACCTGTATTGCATAACTTTACTCAGCACTACGGTTCTGGAAGTTTTGTTGAAAGCTGGCTCAATGCATTTAATTAATATGTATTTATTATTCTTTTTCATCAGAACTTGAAGTCAACGAATGCTTAAGAATTACATAGTTTCATGAAAAGAGTTAATAAATTGAGTATTACATAAATATACTAAAGAATGCCATTAATGAAAGTATATTGGTTTAACTGGATAATCATACTTGTTTAATAATATAAATATATACATACATATCTTGTATAATTTGATGCTTGTAGATCAAATTGTAATAATTTGACATTGATAAATACAGAAACAGAAAATAAAGATATATGTAAGAATTGATTTGATCAACTGAAGAATTCTGTTTGAGCCAGAAATACATTTTAAAGCTATTTGCTTTTGCACATGATTCTCTATTTAATGTTTCTAGATGGTAAGTCAGTATAAAGGTTTTAAAGTTCATGTTATATGTTATTCAAAGGAACATTGTGGCCTTGTATTTGCTAATCTATGAACTGGTTTATAATCTGATCAAAATAAAATTTAGAAAATTTCAATTGACAAAATATTTTTAAAAAATTTGTCACTTATATGGTTCATATCCAATCTGTCTAGATGTTTAGATAATCTTCAATAGCTAATAGAAACAGTTGTTAAACTCTCACTGTCTGCAGTTAGCTATCATGATAAGTAATACCATTTTGGGGGAACTGTTAAAAAGAATTTTTGTCCTATAACATCTTAATTGTTTCATTTGTTTTAATTTTGTACAATATGACATAACAAGTGAACAAAATGATAGGTACACTTATAGTTTTCCTTATGTAACATAAGCTATTTGTGCTCTAGATGGGATTTATAAAATTTCAGATAACAATCTAGAACATTATACTATTCTCATAAAGTAAAATCTCAAGTTCTCAGAAATAGGGATACCTCATCAGGGCTAAGAAAGGACTATAGTTACATGCAACATCACCCTCACAACAATATCACAAACTATATAAATTGAAACACTGTCACTCTTGGAAGATGATTGTCTGCCTAAAAATAATGTTGGTGCCCAAAATAAATTTCACCTCCAACATTTTACAGGTGTGTCACATTTATATATAAACTAAGGAGAATGCCTCTCTTGTCCAAATTATGGTAATTCTACCATAATGCCTCACAGTTAAAATCACTGATTAAAATACCCTTTTTAGAGAATGGCCAATTCTTTTACTGGTTGAGAAGAGTATAATTTGTATATAACTGTAAGACATTCTATAATTGTTCATTATAATTCTTATATTGATTAACCCACTCATTCACAGTATTCACATCAGAAAGTGACAAGTTTGAATTAGTCATTATCCATAAACGTTTTGGTAAAGAAGTTCCTAATGGATATGGTTTTGCTATTGCTTTTGTTATTTTTGTTGATATTTTATGTATTCACTATTCACAAACATTGATTTCAGCTTCACTTATTCTACTGTGGTTATCATGTTTGCTACTGTAAACTACAATGCATAGTAATGTATTTCTAGGCATAGTCAGATCAAGGTATTGCTTTTCAATTTTTAATGAAGGCAGTCATATTAAAAAATTCTTGAAACCATTAATTTTAAAACTGTTAGAGTGGTATAGCCATATTATGGATTATTCAAATGCCATTTATTTTTATATATAAATACATTCAATCAGACTAATTGGTTCTATAGGGCATCTTTTATTTTGCTTTTAAACATATATGCAAACATAAATCATCCAATATAAAAATTCAGAATACTAACATGTATTTTGAATATTAATCTATCCATATCAGATGAAACAGAGATTTGAATTCTCAATTTTTTCATCCTTTATGCCATATAAATATAAATTGTTTTATTTCAAAATGTAAATAAACTTTCACTGTATCTCAAATATATATGACATTTAAGTTAGGATTGTGCTATTAAATACATATCATACATGATAGAAGTGCACTTTTAAAGTCACGTATGATAGCTCAACACATAACATTGTGGATAATATACCTGTAGCACTTTTGTATATTTACTAAGACAATAAAGCCAATTACCCAAGGCTTTAATAGGTTTATAAACATAGATGATAACAATAATCCCTTAAGCTGTCACCAATCTGAGGCCGGTAGATAATAGTGGAACCACATTTATTGTTAAAGGAGGTTGCCTTGATAATGTTGAAATTGTTCATAGCTTAGGAGTTGATTGCTATTACATTTGTAAGACTGGATTTGAAGACATTTACATGTATGAAAAGTTCAGGTTTTCAAATTGATAGTAACGTATTAGATACGTGCTGACTTTTGAATTGTTATTTTAGATCTGGTGTCTGGAGTCCTAGTTCTTCACTGAGGTGAGCCATAAGTGTGAAACCAATTCATCTAGGGATAAGAACATTCTGACAGAGAATTTGAATTCTTTCTCTTTTGGCACTTATAAATTAAAGCTTGATTGGAGCTATTGGTAAGCTCCCTCTAGTGAGCATTTTAATAGAAGCTTAAAAGCAAGTTACATAATTTACATCTTGTTTTATTAATTATTGAGTGACTCAAGTTTTTTTTTGCTTTTGGCAGTGCATCTTCCATCTTAGCTTCATCATATTGCAATAATCTATCAACACAGATATCAAAACAATCTCTCTCATTACTGGTGTATTTTGAAACATTCACTTTTTAAGTGAGTACCACATACAAAAAACATGTTATAAGTAAACCTAATTTTAGATAAACTTAACTTCATATATATATATTGTGACCTTCCAGGTTGGCACCAGAAAGAAATGTGGGAAGTTCACATTTGTGCTAACAATGGTTAAAGATAGTTATCTGAGAAAAATGAATTGAGATGTAATTTGCTAGTTAAAATTAGCATTTAAAAAAAATTAAAACTTTAATTGGGTGTACTGATTGGTAGAGTTTTGGATTATATATGTTTGGTAGTAGAAGAGGAGGATGCACAATATTAGGGATGTTTATATGTAGTAGAAAAATTTACATGTCATAATAAGCAGATACATAGATATATTATTAATTAGAATTTTCTTTCCTATATTTTATTTATTATTTACTAATTATGTATTGTTCATAATCTTATACTTAAAAATGATAAAGATTATTTGTATATTGGTGAATAACATTTATAAATTAATATTTGATATTTAATTTTTTTATTATTATTATTATGTTTATTCCATTCAAATATTGTATTGTTAAAATTTTATAAGCAAAAATTCTGGCACATTTCCAAAGTTGATTGTAATAAAAAAAAACACAGAGGGTGTGAGTGAAGAAAGACACAGAGTTTAAAACTTGAAGGAAAATAAAAAAAAGTTCCAAGGAAGAAGATGTAAAAAAAAAAAACTTAAAAGAATCAATAACTCTCTAAGATTATTAGGACAAATATAAAAAAAAACATCGCAAGGATTCTAATAATATACCTGTGGAGAATTTTTTGTTATTATACTACTGGAATGATATAAAAATGAGGAGATAAACACACACACCCCTCCAGAGGGATACCAGCCTCCAAATTTCTGCCAAACGATGGTCCATATTCACTACCTTTAGAATGCCTGGATGATATGTAAGCTAAATAATTATGATTTATTTTAAAGTATTACCAAAGCTAAATAATATTAAAATGGCAAAATTGTTTAAAATAAAGCTAGCTAAAATTTTCTTATTAGACGCTATAATTAAACGCTTGATTTTCAATTTTAAGAATTTTCTATCAATATTCTACAAAATAAAATTTAAAATGAAATAGTTTATCTATTTAATCTTATATCAAGAGGATAATTTTATACTGTATAACTTTACTATTCATGCATATATAATAAATAATTCCAATGCATGCAAATGTCATTTGTCACACCTATAATGGAATTCTAGGATAAAAAAAAACTATTGTCATTCTTAACAAATATGCTTTAACAATTGGATAGACTTTTTTTTTATGTTATAATTTACTGTTGTCTTTAAAATTGATATGTATGTTTCTTTCAACTTTCAATTTTGTTTAAAAAAACTTAACATGTAATGATGAGATATTGATAAGTATTTTCGTTATTACTTATAATAAATGTATAACCAATTTTTTTTTTAAAAAAAAAACAAAAAAACAATGTAACTTCATATCATTATAATATGATAATTTATTATTTTGTATGATCTAGAAATTATATTATAGGTGATTATAGATATTCGGATGTGTGCGTGATGCTATAAATTATTATTTTAAAAAAATTGTATTTATTATGCTTCAATTTTGTTAATGAAGTTTATTTAAAAAAAATAAAGAATTAAAGCCTTGTCTGTTATAAGTTCGTTATATAGGAAGTATATTGAGTATAGTTGAAGGTAGAAATGGTCAAGGGATGATTAGATTATTTAGATTGAGTTTGAAGATATTATTTAACCCTCACTTATATAAGTATAAGTGTTTGGTTATTGTTTTTCCCTGCCTTTCTTTATTTTGTATAGTTAATGTTAGATGATTTACACTGATTATAACAGATAAGTGTTGTATAAATTTTTATATAATATGTATAAAAGATGATTGATTTATGGCATCATCCAAGTTTTATAAATAAGCTAATAAAAAGTATGTTTTAAAAATACATCATATTTAAGATATTATAAAAGCACACATATTCGAAAATATATGATTCGTATATTAAATATTAGTCGATTTTGGTTTTACTGTAGAATAAATGTAATTGGTTAGAAAGGTGCATAAAAAATATTTTTTTATTGTTTATTTTGTCTTTTACTTTTAATAAATGTTTTATTGAATTAATAGCCCATATGAATTGCTTGATTATATACATTCGATTCTCCATTTCCACACACACACACATATATGGTTAACATAGCATAGCCCTAGAATATATAGATTTGCCAGTAGAAGTCAATTTTATTTAATCTGTCTGGAGATGATAAATCACCATATTACAGTGCTAATAATATATTCTACTTTGCTTAGAATAGGTGGTGATGTGGATAAAAAGATACCCGATCCTCATCATTATCTATCTTATATTAAATATGATAATTGATAATTTTGCAATAGTTTTATAATTAAATAAATGTGTGGCATATGATTAAATTAGTGTTACAGAATTGTTATTAATAAATGTTTTATTACTCTTATTTGCATCCTATATAAAGACCATATCCTATAACCTCAACTGAGCTAAGCCATAGAATAATTACAATATAAAAATCTTTTAAATAAGTTTAAAAGCAATTTACAATTATAAATTTTATTCTATCTTGTATAGAATTGGTGCCTGGGCATTTATAAATCTAATAAAGTAAACAAGTGAAGAGAGCAGAGGTTACAGTGTGGGTTAAGTGGCTGCCCAATCATGGGGCCCTGTTTAATTAAGTCTCATATCCTGTAGAATATTCATCTTTTGTTGGTTAATAGGGTTAAGTGGCGCACAATGATTGGTGATAATTTATGGGTTAAATGGTTGCACAATGATTGGTGATCGATTCATCTTTGTTCATATATGTATTTTGTTCTTTATGGGTGATTATATATTATACATTCTATTTTAAGTGGTGACTAACGTGGATGGCTTGATATACACATAAAGGCCACAGCTGCCAAGGGTTTAAATGGATGTCCAATCATGGGATCTTGATTACTTAAGTCTCATATCTTGTAGAGTGTTTATATTTTGTTGATATATATTGTCATATACCTGAGATGAGAAGTAATCCAGTGCCATTAGAATTACTTTATTCCTGTTTTAGATATACAGTTAGTGCAAAATTGGTTCCAAAATAGAATCAAGTTGGCAGTTTTCTTATTCAAGGATTTTTTTATATCAATCTGGAAGATTAATAGAAATGTTTGATAAAATGGAATTAGAGGTAAATGGAGCATTAACTAAAGTTTGAAATAAGCCAATTAGAGTTTGAAATAAGCCAATACCTGAAAGATGTGTAGTAGATATATGAATGTCAGATGTATAGTTTAAAAAAAAACTTTTTTTTTTGTTTATGTGAAATAAATAAATACAGCCATGAAACAGCTTAGTTTCAAATTTTAAAGCTATATAAATATCACAACTTATAGTAAATGTTAAAGTTGATAACATTTATATATATATATATATATATATATATATATATATATATTTAATATACATATATATATATATATATATATATATATATCTTTTGCTTGTCAATTAAATATAGCATTGATGCCAGATAAGCATAGAATTATTGATGGTGTTAAATTATAAAGTAATAATGTTGTTCATATTCAGAACATTTCTGTTATAGAAAGTCTATAATTTTGAAGGTTAAATAGAATGCTTGATTGTTGGAGTTTTGTTGGTTGTGTTGCAAGTTTTGGTGATGGATGGAGGGTTTTTGTTATTGTCTTAAGTATATGGTGTATTCATGTCACTGATGACTGATTGTTCTCATTCACTGCTCCAACCCAAATTATGATATCAGTTGTTAGTTATCATGAAGCAGTTAACAGTAGTCCTGCCATGATTTTGCCTCTAAGACTCCAGAGAGAGCAAGGCATAGTTCTTTCTAATATATATATGTAATATTTGTCTCTAAGACTCCCAAAGATGAGCAAGACAATATTTTATAAATAGCCCCTAAGACTTGGATGTAAGCAGGGCATTGTGATAGTGTTTGTAGTAAAATATTATGGGTTGTGGTAGCTTAGAGTGGTTAAAGTGGGATGATCATCAGAGTGTTCATGGAGCATTGTATGTTTTGAGAGCAGTGATGGAATTCTTTTATCTATTTCAAAATTGTGAACTGCTAATAATTCTTTTTGGCTGTCAGTATCTGTTGGATCTTTAGAAGAATGGATGAATATATAACTTGAATATATAGCTCATTCTTAAAAGGCTATTTTCTATATTCTTATGCAAAGGTTGGCATTTACCATATTTAAGTAAAAATTGTATATCAGTTGTCATAGTAAATGCATGTCATCATTAATTTGATTTTGGTTATAAATTTTTTTTTCTTTTGGGTTATAAATGCTGGTTATAATATTTGGATGCACCCAATACAGCATAAAGATAAATGAATATGTTTAAATTATTTTGGTCTTTTATCAGTTATTTGAATTGGTGTAGTTTGTAATATAACTATAGTGGATCATGTAAAATTTAATTAATAATTTCAGCTATGTTTAGATTAATGTTATTTAATTAAAACTTAATGTCTTCTTATCTATGTGTGTGTGGAAAAATCGAACATTATATGGGAAAATAAAATTGTGGAAATTTTATGTCATTTTAGGTAGTGGTGGTGAATTTGAATTGTTGATTTGGTGGAGGTTGGAGCTGGTAAACCTTATTTTCTTAAGTAGTATTAATAAATTTTTAAGAGATTATAAAATGGAAGAGTTTAGTTTATACGATAGTTTGGGTGGGTCTCAAGAGACACCATCTCCAGACATGGCTGCATTGTCTCCTGACCTTGAATCAGGAAATGAAGCTATAGATATGTCCTATGGAGAGTCTAGTAAGATGAGAGATAATATTTGTAAAACCACGGATGATATGCCGATGTGGGCCAAATTGTTTTTTGCAAAATTAGAGTCTGGACGATTAGAAGATAGAGAAAGGTCAGAAGAGATGTTTGCAGAACTAAAGTCTGGTCAAGTAAAATTAAAATTAGAATTAAGAGAAGAAATAAAGTCTGGATGAGTAGAAGAGAGAAAATGCAAAAGAGATGTTAGTAGAATTAAAATCAGAATTAAAAGAAGAACTAAAGTCTGGATGAGTATAAGATAGAGAAAAGTCAGAAGAGATGTTAACAGAATTGAAATCAGAACTAAGGGAACTAAAGTCTGGATGAATAGAAGATAGAGAAAGGTCAGAAGAGATGTTTGCAAAACTAAAGTCAGGTCAAGATAAGTCAGAGGGAAGGATAGCTGAAATAAAATTGGAAATGTTAGGAATAAAGTCAGACATGGTAGAAATAAGAGCTAATACAGTTAGCCAGATGCAAGCTTTGGAAGAGAAAGTAGAAAGTCAGATATTAGAGATAAAGGAGGTTAAAGACACTATTAAAGATCAAGCATCTAAATTTGAAACTGTAGACATAAAGATCAAGCATCTAAATTTGAAACTGTAGAAATAAATGTCTATGCTCAATTGCATCAAATAAAATAAGAAAGTGATAGTGCAGTGGCACAAATTCAAGAGGAGATTAAAGAAAATTTTAGTAAAACCGAAAGCATGGTAAAAGATAAAGAATTTGAGTATATTCAACAGAAATTTGAACAATTTCAGGAAGAATTCAGGGTCATTAAACAAGTTGTGGAAAGGTGTCAGGATAAAGTTGATGACAATATTTTAAAAACTCAAGGCCAGTATAGTGTTGGTCAAAATATAAATGATCAGGTTGTTCAAATGGTTAAAAAAATAGATAGTTTGACAATAAAAGAAGAAGCTGTATGAGCCATGGGGCTAAAGCTAGTTGAAATAGATGAAAAATGTCAAAATTTAAGAAAAGAGGTAGATAGTGTAAGGAGTGATATAGGTAAGCAGGGTATCTCAGACAAGGTTGAAGAAAAGCTAAATGAGTTTAATTGTGAGTTACAGAATCACCGATTAAAATTAGAAAATTTTATGCAAGAAAAAATAATTCAGGAGCGGAATGCAAAGACAGAAATAAGGATTCCAGAGATTAGTGAAACAGATGTTACTGAGGTTAAAGAGGCCTGTGATTACCTGACATACCATTGTTCTGAGGAGTTATTAAAAGATTCTAGGCTTAACAAGGCATATTCAAAGAATTTAGGTTTAAATAGAGAAAAAATGAATTATGGAAAGGATTCACGGGATTCCATGGCCCTTAAATTTTTGTCTGTTAAACCTTTTAAGGGAGATCATATGGAAAATCCACATGAGTTTTTGCAGAACCTAGAGGAGTTGTTTGCGTTATGCCCCTTGTCAGAAGAGGAAAAGATTGCTATTGCTAGCAATCATCTATACTCTTCATCCAAGGACTGGTGGCAGTCATTATTTGAGAGGCCACATAATTATGGGGATTTTAAATAAATATTATTAGATAGTTTTTGGGGGGAGGATAAGCAAGACAACTTGAGATATCAAGTCTCGCAGGAAAGGTATAATCATATGAAGGGTAGTTATACTCAATTTTTTAGAAAGCAGGTTGTCAAATTGAGAACTCTTACTGCATACCCTTTATCCGAATGACAAATAGTTAGGATATTGCACCATAATATGCCGAGACATGTTGAACAAGTCCTGATAGCATCGGACTGACAGACAATTGAAGAAATAATTAATGTTTTAGACTCAATGGAGATTAGTGATCGGGGAGGAGATGCTAGGGCCAAGATTAATAAAGAACATAGTCCAAATGTGAATAGCATTAGTATCCTAGAAAGGGGTGGAATCAAGGCAGAGATATGCGAAGTAGGAGTAGATATAGAGGTAGGCCTCAAATTCGAGGCAGGCCATATTATCATCCTCACCCACATATGGGGAGGAAAGACGATGGTAATATACCATCCACAAGTGGGATAAGAATCCTTAAAAGGAATGAAACCACTATCAAGAAACCTGGAGCATTAAACTAATGGGGACCTCAACGGTATGTTCCTCACTTTTGGGGCCCTATTCATAGAGATTTGGGGAACACCATAGGCTGGTTAATTAACAATCTTGATTTTGATGTTGAGCACTGGGAATATGAAGGTTTGCTTGAACCTCCCATTTCATATAGTCCAATAATAAGGATTACCATTTTGGGGTTAGTTGTGGATGCTTTGGTCGATTCTGGTAGCCAAGCTTCTGTAATTTCAGAGGAAATGTATGTGAAAATTATGCAGGTTGACCATTCAATTCCTACCTTACCACTTAAATCTCTTCATGTAACCCTTGCAAATGGAAGGAAGGTAAAGTTGACAAATAAACAGATTTTCATTACTGTTATGGTTAATAACTTAGAGCTTACACATGTATTCTTGATCATGCCCAGACTGGTTCATGAGGTCATAATCGGCTCAGACTTCATGACCCTTAATCATTGTTCAATTAATTATGGCAACCACACTTTTATGTGCCGAGAGGAGATTTGCCCTCTCATAGGAGATTTCATTAGTCAGGGTAGTCAATTGATAGCTATGCTGGAGACATCAGTTGATGTAAATATAAAGATGAAGTTAGACAGTTCTGGTATCATAGGATCAGAATACTATGAACCCTTCTTTCAATTGTTGCTTCAGTATAAATTTATCTTTTCTAAAGTACCTGGCATTATCAAGGGATATATTCATAGGATCAAGCTCAAGGATAATGAACCTTTCCAACAACGCACCTATCCTATCCCGCACCAATACCAGACAGAGGTCCAACGACAGATCCAAAAGATGCTCGATTGGAAAATTATTAAGATTGGCCCTTCACCATATGTAAATCCTCTCATTGTGGTGAAAAAGAAAGATGGTTCTCTTCGAGTATGCTTGGATGCATGTACCCTTAATAAACATACTATACCTGAATGTGATATTCCAATGCCAGTACAAGAATTATTGCTTGGGTTTCGGGGAAGGAGAGTCTTTTCAACATTTGATCTAACTGCAAGCTATTGGCAGATTCCATTACATCTCGAGGATCAGCAATATATGGCTTTTCATGATCAAGGCCATTCTTATATGTTTCAGAGGATGCCATTTGGCCTGATTAATAGTGGGGCAGGCCTGATCAGATGTTTAGTCTTTTCTCAGAAGCTCAAAGAATTAATAGTCATCTACATCAATGACATTGTTATCGCATCGGATGATCTAACCCAACATTTGGAACACTTGAATTTATTTTTTTCAGAATGCTCACTTCATAACATTAAGGTCAATCTTGAGAAATGCACCCTAGTGGCTGGAAAAATATCTTTCCTTGGCCATGTAATTAATAGTCAGGGAATAAAACCTCATCCCGATAAAATATCTGCAATTCAACAATTTCCTACACCCAAATCTAAGAAACACTTGAGGTCATTTTTGGGACTGTGTAATTATTACCATCATTTTTACAAGAATTTCTCTTATGATACCCTCCATTTATCTATATTATTAAAGAAATCTGAGCCCTGGGTTTGGACTAAAGACCATGATGGAGAACTTCAAGTTATTAAGGATAATTTTTTGAAGACAGTTATACTTGCATATCCAGACTTTCAGAAGGAATTTTACCTTCAAACTGACAGTAGTGGATTTAGACTAGGGGTCATACTATACCAACTAGATAATGATGGGAAACCACAGGTTCTTTATTTTTTGAGCCATCACTTGAAGGGACCAGAACTAAACTACACTACGACTGAATGAGAGGCTCTGGCCATTGTCTGGGGGTTCCAAAAACTGAGGCAGGTCCAATTGGGATCTCAAGTAACTGTACTATCAGACCACAGAAGCCTAGAATTCTTAAATAGGAGTTACTTACATAATGACAGACTGATTCATTGGAGCTTATACCTTCAGCAGTTTTCTTATCAGATCATTTATTATTCTGGCCATAACAACACTGTTGCTGACATCTTAAGTCACCATCCCATTAGTATAATATATCAGAATCCATGTACTGAAAATATTATTATTTGTAATTTGACTGCCTTACTGGAGGATGAAATAACTAAGAGTTATAAGGACTTACCAACATTACAAGTACAGGACAATGAATTAAAGAGAATAATTGGTGTGTTTGTAAACTCTTACAGTATGAATGGAAGGAAAAGATATGTTGAAAGGGTTAAGGTTAATTAAATACAAAATGAATGATGGAATTTTACTAAAAAAATTAGATGGGACTGAGGGGTATTCATGGAGGGTGATGATTCCAGCATGCTTAGTGGACAAATTAATATATTATGTTCATTGTCATTATGGTCATTTTGGGGTATAAAAAATACAGCCAATTATCAAAGAACATTTTTACTTACAGAACATGATGGAACATATCATAATAGATAGAAGGATTGTGAGATCTGCTTAAAGACTAAATACCAGAACAAAACTTACGTGGGAACCCTACACCCCATTTTGCCTAATCAACTGAATGAATTACTAGCCCTGGATTTTTATGGGCCTCTTCCTCCTTCTAACTGCCAAAAGTTTGTTCTTGTAACTTACGATGTATTCTCAAAATTTGTTTCAGCTTTTACAGTCCCAAAGGCTGATGCCAAGAATGTTGTGAAACACCTGAAGACATCTCAACACAATTTATTGTAGTAAGTAAGCCTACCTCTATTCTTACTGATCATGCCACCCCTTTTATTTCAGACTATTGGAAAAAATGGTGTCAAAAGAAGAATATTCAGCACATCATGTGTTCCATACATAACCCACAGTCCAATCCTAGTGAAAGGATCATGTGAGAACTCAGTCAATTATTCTGGGTGTATGTAGGTGGAGACCACAGGCAATGGCTGCGTCAATTGCCACAGATTATACATCATATTAATGTTACAATTAATGAATCCACAAAAATGTCACCAATTCATTTGCATTTTGGCAAAGTGGAACCCTTATTAATTAAAACTCTTTTGCCCCCTGTTCAAGAGAACATTGATGTCTCACACAATTTGACACTAGCCCGAGCCAATCTTAAAAAGATGGGTGATAAGTGTATTCGCCATCATAGGACTAGTTCACATTGTTTCAAAATTCATGACCACGTAATGATCAGAACTCCTTATGTTAGTAATCTTGAGAAGCACACTTTTCGGAAATTTCTTAATCTCTAGGAAGGTCCATATGAGATAATGAAACAGGTGGGAGAAAATGCATTTTTAGTTTTTACACCTGAAGGAATACGAGGAACCTATAATGCTTGCAGTTTGATTCCGTATCCTGCAAGACATGATTAATAAAAATTATCTATATTGTTTAATATAGAATTTAGTTTTTTTTTCTCCTTGCTTATTTAATGTTGCTAAAATATGATAGAAACAAGTGTTTGTAAAAGCATTAAATGTTTTTATTGTTTTATGTTTATTTGACAAACATAATTTTCTAATTGAGGAATGATCTTAATGTAAAATTTGATGTGCTATTAATATTGATTGTTGTTTATCCAATTCATTTTTCTTTCATAAGGGGGAAGGACTGTGACCTTCCAGGTTGGCACCAGGAAGAAATGTGGGAAGTTCACATTTGTGCTAACAATGGTTAAAGATAGTTATCTGAGAAAAATGAATTGAGATGTAATTTGCTAGTTAAAATTAGCATTTAAAAAAAATTAAAACTTTAATTGGGTGTACTGATTGGTAGAGTTTTGGATTATATATGTATGGTAGTAGAAGAGGAGGATGCACAATATTAGGGATGTTTATATGTAGTAGAAAAATTTACATGTCATAATAAGCAGATACATAGATATATTATTAATTAGAATTTTCTTTCCTATATTTTATTTATTATTTACTAATTATGTATTGTTCATAATCTTATACTTAAAAATGATAAAGATTATTTGTATATTGGTGAATAACATTTATAAATTAATATTTGATATTTAATTTTTTTTTTATTATTATTATGTTTATTCCATTCAAATATTGTATTGTTAAAATTTTATAAGCAAAAATTCTGGCACATTTCCAAAGTTGATTGTAATAAAAAAACACAGAGGGCATGAGTGAAGAAAGACATAGAGTTTAAAACTTGAAGGAAAGTAAAAAAAAGTTCCAAGGAAGATGTAAAAAAAAACTTAAAAGAATCAATAACTCTCTAAGATTATTAGGACAAATATAAAAAAAAACATCGCAAGAATTCTAATAATATACCTGTGGAGAATTTTTGTTATTATACTACTGGAATGATATAAAAATGAGGAGATAAACACACACACCCCCAGAGGGATACCAGCCTCCAAATTTCTGCCAAACGATGGTCCATATTCACTACCTTTAGAATGCCTGGATAATATATGTAAGCTAAATAATTATGATTTATTTTAAAGTATTACCAAAGTGTAATAATATTAAAATGGCAAAATTGTTTAAAATAAAGCTAGCTAAAATTTTCTTATTAGACGCTATAATTAAACGCTTGATTTTCAATTTTAAGAATTTTCTATCAATATTCTACAAAATAAAATTTAAAATGAAATAGTTTATCTATTTAATCTTATATCAAGAGGATAATTTTATACTGTATAACTTTACTATTCGCGCATATATAATAAATAATTCCAATGCATGCAAATGTCATTTATCATGCCTATAACAGAATTCTAGGATTAAAAAAAAACTATTGTCATTCTTAACAAATATGCTTTAACAATTGGATAGACTTTTTTTCTATGTTATAATTTACTGTTGTCTTTAAAATTGATGTATGTTTCTTTCAACTTTCAATTTTGTTTAAAAAAACTTAACATGTAATGATGAGATATTGATAAGTATTTTCGTTATTACTTATAATAAATGTACAATCATTTTTTTTTAAAAAAAAACAACAACAATGTAACTTCATATCATTATAATATGATAATTTATTATTTTGTATGATCTAGAAATTATATTATAGGTGATTATAGATATTCGGATGTGTGCGTGATGCTATAAATTATTATTTTAAAAAAATTGTATTTATTATGCTTCAATTTTGTTAATGAAGTTTATTTAAAAAAATAAAGAATTAAAGCCTTGTCTGTTATAAGTTCGTTATGTAGGAAGTATATCGAGTATAGTTGAAGGTAGAAATGGTCAAGGGATGATTAGATTATTTAGATTGAATTTGAAGATATTATTTAACCCTCACATATATAAGTATAAGTATAAATTATTAATGGAAATGGAGAATCGAATGTATATAATCAATTCCATGAACTATTAATTTAATAAAACATTTATTAAAAGTAAAAGACAAAATAAACAATAAAAAAATATTTTTTATGCACCTTTCTAACCAATTACATTTATTCTACAGTAAAACCAAAATTGACTATATTTAATATACAAATCATATATTTTCGAATATGTGTGCTTTTATAATATCTTAAATATGATGTATTTTTTAAAACACGCTTTTTATTAGCTTATTTATAAAACTTGGATGATGCCATAAATCAATCATCTTTTATACATATTATATAAAAATTTATAC